>LS485535.1:4149-75534 GCA_900490705.1 Pristionchus arcanus
CTCCCACCCTTCCCCCTTCCCCCCTTCTTTCCCTCTCTGCACTCTCCTCTGATCACCCACTCTCTCACTTCCTTTTTCTTCATCGGAAGCGACTTCCATTCATAAAGTGCGCATGAACGAATCAGATCTCAAAGAGGGAATGGAAACATCTGAGAGGGAAGAAGAGAGGGAATCAAAGAGAGTATCAAACTAGAGCTGATCAAGAAGAGAACTGATCTTATCTATTCGATGAGTTGTAGATAGGGCTAAGGAATGAGAATTTGACAGGGATGAGAAAGAGAGAGAGAATCCATTCATCTTCAACGGCTGTCCACTTCAAATGATGAAGAAATCAGAAAGAATGGCGAACAGATGAGAAAGTGAAGGAGTGTATCGAGTGAGGGTGTGGTTCAATTGAATCACCTCATCATTAGCCATTTTTCGATTAGAGTCAAAGGAAGGAAAGGAACTGTCACAACAAGGTTGATCTAATCAATTGAGATTATGAGGAACAAGTGAGGGAAAGGGGAAGGTTCCTATTGCAGGTGCATCATTACTAGACAGTAGAATGGACTCGGAAAGAGGGAAAGAATGTATTGAATAGGCCAGCTGTTCGAATGTTAGCCAGTAGCAAAAACAGAAGAGGACTAAAGATATCGAGAGAGAGATAGAGGGTAGAGGAGAGCTAAGACTGCAAAAAAATGATGAGACGGGTGGGATTTCCACCTATTATTATTCTGTTTGAGGGGGAAGAGTCCAGTCGGGTGTTGCATTGTAAAGTATTTGAGGAAGAGTGTAAAAAGATAATAGGAGAGTAGAGTAAAAGCGATGACCCAGAACAAATGATTGCCAAACAAGGAATTGAACCACTCAAATTTGATTAGTGGATGAGAAGGAGTGATTGGAATTTAGAGGTAACGAAAAAATGAAGGGAAATTCTTCTCAGTGATAGTTGATCAGAGAGATGTGACAAGAGAAGTGAAGAGAAAGGGGAAGGGGAAGAAGGAGGAGGAGGAGGAGGAATGAGTGTGAAGATGGAAGATAAGAAAGTGGACTCACTTTCAACCTCTAGATCCTATCTCAACTTGCTCAATCTGAGAACTATAAGATGAGTGGGAAGAAGAGATGGGAATAAGTGGAAGAGACTCAAGTCCGATAGTACTTTTCATCAGTGAAGGAGGGGGAGGGTCAACAGAAGGAGTAGCATAGAGTTGCATGGAGAACAAATAGAAGCCTCCCTCCCTCCCTCTCCCCCCCTCCTCTCTCCCTCCCTCCCAGCTTCTTCCCTCCTTTTCACCTCTGAATCGTGCCCTTCTACAATACAGATCGAGAAGTGTTTCCCATCCAAGGATGGGATCGGCCAACAATTAAAAAGTGAAGTAATGAAGAGGGATGGAAGAGACAAATCAGCTTTGTAATCATTCTTTCAAAAAAAAAGAAAAAAAAAAAGAAAGGAAAAAAGAAAAATTAAAAAAAAAAAAAGAAAGAAAAAAAAAAAAAAAAAAAAAAGGAAAAAATACATACCTAAATAAAATACAAAATTAAAAATTCTTCCTTCAAATGATTCCCACGATGAGATCGAATGAATTGAATCACGAGGTCACAATGAAAGTGAATCCAGAATAGTCTAATGGATGCGGGAGATTCAAGCTATTCCTTCATTGAGAAGATCGAGACTAAAATAGTGATGACGAACAGGAGTGAAATGAGATAGGGGAAGGGAAGGATGGAGGGGGGAGGTTGCTATTCCATCCTTCGTCTTATGTAGTGCATTCCTGTGTTGTACGAGCTAACAGAGAAAAGGACAGATAAAAACAATGAGTCTTCTTCTCTTCCTCTGCTTGATTTACTACTGGAGAAATGATCTACTCTGAGTAAATGAATGGAGTGAAACTGAAGAAGTGTGTCAGAATCAATGGAAGCAAGTGAGATATTTAACACTCTTCCTCGTAAATTTCGTGGAGTGATCTTACCCAGTCATTTCCCCTCCCTTCTCTCTTCTCGTCTCTCTGATCGAGAGAGAGAGAGAAGCTATCACTCCCTTCTCATGCAGTAAAGAAGAGCTGTCGTGTTCCCATGAAGAAGAAATTGAGAAGAAGAAGAAGGAAATGTTGATCACAAAGAAAAAATACAATTAAACTGCGGGTGGGATATCACATCTACTATTCACATTCTCATTTTAGTCATGAATACACCGGGAGAATCGAATTTGGGAGTACCGTAGACAAGGAAGAATCTGAAACGAGAAATGAACTGGGAATAACTCAGATGATGACTGACTTTCCATCAATCTCCAATTTGCATGCAAGATCTCCTTGAAAGTGAACTGTCTGACCGAAATCACCCAATGAAACGAGAATCTGAAAGAAATCAAAGATGGACTCTTCTTCTCTCATCTTCAATTCACCTCGAAGTCTTGTTGTTGCCATCCCGGAGTCCCTCGCAACATTGCCTCAAAGCGATCATTTATCATTAGATAAAATGTGCCTTCCATACCGAAATTCTTTGTGTGATTCGATGTGTATTACACGTGCTATATCCTGGTTCTCTCTGCATTCTTTCCATTAATCCTTCGATTGAATCATTCAGAAGATGATTGCAGCACGAGAAACCTTGAGAACGGAATGATACTCATTCATTATAGGAATGTATACCAGATTTATTGAAGAAGCAACGAGGAAGAGGACCCGCCGGACGACGACCATTCTGTAGAGAGATCATTACCATTTTTGTCTCATCTTATTTGATCTCACCACTCCCTCCTGTACTTGGAATGATCCCGGAGTGGCATCGCTCTGTTCAGAGATAATGATCATTGCCTCTTCTGAAGGGAGGAATCACTCTTCATTCTCTCCTCTACTCACTATTCGAAGCAGGAGTGGAAGTGGGAACAGCAGCTGTATGGGGAGCACCGAGAAGAGCAGCGATAACAGAAGGATCAGTTGCATTCCCTCCTCCCATTGGCATTGGAACGGCCTGAAATGAGATGGATTCACTACTAGTCTTCCCTTTTCTAAGATTACCTGTCGAGTCTTCATATTTCTCAGTACAGGAAATCCTTCGGTTGAAGTTTCTTCCACCCCTCAATGAATTTTCTATTACACGCAGGTTCAAGGAGTTCTTACACAGAACTTCGACATCCTTTAGTGATCGAGGTTTTCCCTTCGAGCAGGAATCACTTCCGATCGCTGAATTAGTTATTCGAAGTGATTACAAGTCATTTTATACTGAATAAACGTACGTTTGAAGCATTCGTTAGCAGCTCTCAATCCTTTCAATTCACCAGAAACAACGAAAAAGAATATGAAAAATCGATGCATTGGCGCCTAGAAAATCTGCAAAATAACAGTATGCGGTAAAGTTGAGAAGCGATTGAAGAAAGAATGAGATGAAGGAAGGGAAAGTAGGGTATCGTTACTGGTGATAACTGATAAGCAAGTCGAGATTACAACTGGTTCCACTCACTTTTTATCTTCCGCTATCCTCGAATTCCGCATATTGTTCTCTAACTGATTTTTATATTGCCCTTGATCTCAAAAATGTAGTTAGCATTCGATAAGTCGAACAAAAAACGTCTTCACTGAATACAATCTTCCCTGACGACTGTCCAGAATAACGAGAATTGGCAGAAATGTTTTTTTTTCCAAAACTTCATTCAATCTTCCGAATAGTAGTTTCAATCTTTTTTGGAGAATCATGCTAACAGAATCATCATGCTTGTAAGTCGACAATTTCCTCACATTAGTCTTAATGTATTTTTATTCCTGCTCTACGTTGTTATTAATCTATTACACAAGTATTTGAAAATACAATCTGTTCAGAGAAACGAATGAACTTTTATCTGAGAAATGTGCTGCGAAGGTGGAAGTTATCAAGGGAAATTCGTGATTGTGAATGGATACTGCAGCGAGATGTCTGAAGAGTATTTCATGTTAGATATTCAACATTTCATGGTGAAACTTGCCTTTCTCATAACTCGTTTTAGCCATCTCATGCTACTATAACGAGATCCATTGAAGATCGTATCTCTTTTACTATGACGATGCATTCGAGAGAGAGAAGAAGGAGCGAGTGGTCAAGAGGCCGAATGGAGAAGGGAATTCCTTATCGACATCAAAAGAAAAAACAATGCATATTTTGTCAACACTTTCTGTTGTCTGATTGCCCGTTCATCTATTATTTTCGGTCTTCGATGCACCCCCAAAATAGATAGTGACCAGAGAACGTTGTGAATGAAGAGATCATTCAATATTGTTTTGAATTTGATCAATATTAAGACTGCCCTAATGCTTATTAGAATTCCTTATAAATACAGCATTTCTCGTCATTCTACCATCATTCAACAATGCATCACTTCAATCGCAGAGGATTCCTTCTCAACTTCGGTGGATCTCGTCACCACAATACGAGATGGTTCAGACTCTAAATGAGTACTGATCAAGGTTGGTTCCTTCATCAATTTCATCAATATATTGTATTCCAATCAATCATAATTATTCAGTTCTCGAGATGTCAAACTCCATCTCTATCGGTTTTTTACGACGATGTCATCAGTGTCTGTTTTTTTCCGATAAATCTGGCTTCTCAATTTGTATTTCCCGATCTTTCACAGAATGATTTACGACGAATACAGAAGGCGAAATATAATATCGAGATTGTTTTTACACTGTCATTTTGCTATCGAAAGAGTGATATTACTCGTATTCGTCTCTCAACTGTCTCTAGCAACAGTTTTTTCTGCTTGTTGACCACTATGCCACTGTCCTTCTTCTCCTTCTCCACTCCTTCTGCAGAATTCACGTGGTAGCACCCATTGGAGTAAACAGGGAAAGAGAGAGGGAACACGAGTTATTCTCCATGTCGTTCGTTCCCGTTGCTCGTCTTTCTTCTCGTTGTGTCTCTGTTCGAATGTCTTCCTTCTTGGGAGATCCTGGAGCGGGAGTTGGAAAGGTCACTTCTTGGCTATCAATTGGACCACAATTGACTAATATCATTCATTTTTGTGCATTTTTGCCATCTTTTTTTTCTCACATAGTTCTCCCTCCCTGTCATTCTCATCACCTACACACTCCACATTCAAAGTTGTTGTTGTTTAGGCCAAATAAATAGAGGAATATCCCAATCTTTCTAAACCATTTTTAAACGCATTTCCTTTTCTTTCAGTCCGGTGGATCGGGAGGATCAATTCGTGAAGCAGGAGGAGCATTCGGAAAGTTAGAAGCTGCACGGGAAGATGAATACTTTTATAATCTACAGAAGGCTCAATTGAAAGGATTGAAGGAACAGATACAGAAAGAGATTGAACATCATGAAGTACAGATGAGAAACCATCAAGAGGTACACTATTTGGGTGTTTTCATTATCGATTGATGACTAAGCGACTATTGTTGTTGAGGTGGTGGAACGACATAAGAAACGGATCTCCGAATTGGAATCAGAAGAAGTTAAAGCTAAATTCTAATTTAGTAATATAAATTGAGTAGAGCATCCCTTGTAAGTACCGAATAATGTTTCTTATAATCGTGTCTCTCTTGACTCATTCAACATCATGAACATCAACTATTAATCGCAAAATATTTCATTGATTTCTCCCCTTACATATGTAAATATATATCTCATGTTTTGTTTGTTTTCTTGTGATAAATAAACGAGTGATTAATTGATCATTTTCAACACCACCCTTGCAAAATTTAACATAGCGAAAAGTGCAATGATGACAAGAAAAATGTAGGTTTTTATCTGTGCACTCCTGTTGATTTTGAGTAGGAAGTTTTGCCATTTCCTACTTCAACTGTGTCAATGCAATTCAACACGTTATGAAGAAGATCGTCAAACAAGAAATAGTATAAGTGTGTGTCTCAAAACTAACAAGCATCCAAAAAAATCAACTTAAAAATCAAAAAAAACAACGCAAAAAAACAAAATCAAAAATCGTACGTGCCAAGAGCATAATGAATACGCGAACTGCGGATTCTGCTGATTGATTTTCAATGGCCGCATACCCATGAGGCAATTAATTACTGATGAACTCCAAGGCACCAATGTATATCAAGCCAATATGAATAGTCAGTGATAATGGAGATTGTTGTGAAGTCGTCAATTGTGCTAATCTTATCGTCATTTCGTTTACTCAACAATACTTTGATCACAACAACTCTCTCGAATTCACACACTCTCTATTCTCACTCAACTTGATTTACAGATAAGAAAATGGTATAAAATTAGGCTGAACGAGCACCACTCATCATTCAACAATGCATCACTTCAAACGCAGAGGATTCCTTCTCAACTTCGGTGGATCTCGTCACCACAATACGAGATGGTTCAGACTCTAAATGAGTTCCGATGAAAGGTTCGTTCCACCTGATATTTCGAGCTGCCTAATATATTCCCATAAATCATAATTATTCAGATCTTGAGATGTTCAACTCCATCATCTATCGGTTTTTTTCACGACTTCTTCCATCTCAGTCATGATTTTTCCCGATAAATCTTATATCTCAAATCATGTTGTTGATTCAAAAGCACAATTTCAGCACAATCTGTAGTTCATACAAGTGCGTAGATTATGTTTTGCTTTTCCATCTTAGGCCTAGTTTACAGTCCACTTCAATTCAATTCTGAAAATAATCAGTTCTCTTCCATTTTAGGTTATGAATCGTATATATGCTCCCGTCGACGCAGTTTATCGTAGGGGAAGACGTTGAAAAGACACTCAGACACGAAAAAAATAGATGAATACTCACATCTTCTCAGTTGTTGAAAGAACAAAGACACATTTAGAAATATTCATTCTTTTGGAAACAGTAGGATTAGTGTTTAACCTTTGCATATTCTTCCGCTCTCATTTCTTCATTTCTTTCTTTTTCTCTTCTCATTCGATTCATCTTCACTCATCGGGAGTGGTTCCCTCCCCCTCTCTCCTCCACGCGCACTCGGTAAGGATTCTAGTCGATGACGGATCTACTGTACTACGATCTTACGAGGATATTAGAATACTAAGATATGGTCTGTCTATACTAGTCCTTATCACTATGATCATTCGAGTATTCAACCATAATCTCCTGTTGTTGAAGGTGGTGAATGCAGACGGAGCCATCAACTCCTTCTGCAGTGACACCCACACGAATGGCATCGTCCGCTCCTTCAGTTGCTGTGAGGAAAGGGGAAAGAATGGGAGACTTGTTTACTTTATTCGAGAAGAGACCGCTCAAGTAGTATGTGAATGGGTTGAATGAGAAATGGGTTGATTGTGAAATGGATCTGATGAGCACCAGCATGTATTGTGTTCGTGATGGTTATGGCTGTGTCTGTGTGAATATCGAACCAAGAGTAGAGCCGGGTGTGAATCAGCTGTAGATTCAGTTTCACCAGTCTCACCGGCTATAATATTTCAGTCTATCAAACTGGAACTTCCTGCAGGAGCAGTCGTGGCCACTCCGAAAGACAAGTACTCTAATCGTCCTTCCTCTACCATAATCCTATCGTACTCCAGATATACGATCATTGCCCATCTCGCCAACTCCGGTGCCACCAAATTGTATCTCGTGATGGATTCGTGCAAGAAGGTAAAGATGAAAAGAGAATATCGGAGTAACGATCCGATGAATAAATATCATTCCGTGGAGCATAGTAGAGCTACTGTGACTCGAGTCCACTTTGAAGAAAGGTGATCCACAATGGATCACTGTGGAACACATTTATTCAAAGTGGCCTTCATTTTATGTGTGTTGAACTCTACTCAGAATGATGGAATATCTTTGCAGCGTCGTGTGATGAGATTGGAATACTCGAAAGTTCCTCGTATAGCAAGTCGAATTAAGGTGCTGATTGACTTCGTATTTCAAGTATAGATGGTTTGGCAAGATGAATATCCTCGTTTCGCATGTAGTGGCACCGCTTTGATCGGTGAACGTGTGTGCAAAATACAAAAATCGTATATCGCGAAGTGATCGTTACGTTCAAGAAACTACCGTGATACCCCCATACTCCGTGATAATGTATACAACAAAGACCCCCATCCAATCCCTCATAATGTTCTTGATGGTCAAAACGAATCTCATGATTCCTTGTTTTGCAATGTTATCACTTGTTGCATATTTCAGACAGAATTGGCAATTCTTGACAAATTGAAAGGTGTCGAACGAGAGCGAAAATCACATTTCATTGCTCTATTCGATAAGGGAAAAACGGAGATATTCAAGGTTAATTCGACTACTCAGATCTTCAGTATTATGATACATTGTATGCATTTCCGAGTTCGTTATAAAATAATTTTCAGTTCGTGATTGTGATGCAAATGGGTCCAACTCTGCTGCAAATCAGAGACAAACTGCTGGAACAGGACGATTTCGGGTGAGGGAATGAAGAAATGGATGTCCAGTCTCCTTAGTGTGGATACAGTACCCCTAAGTATTCGAGAATGAGCGATTGATTTGAATAATTCCAGGGAGTCTACGGCTATCTACATTGCACTCGGCACTCTCCAGGTGCAAACTATTTCAGATTCAGGAGATCAAAGATCAATCGTGAAAGATTGAAGGGGAAGCCAATCCCCTCAATGGAAAATGTGATATGGGCAGACATTGTTCAATAAGATTTAAAGGCAAAATACTGATGAATGAATTAAGGCGATTCGTGATCTTCATCTTCTTCATCATGTTCATCGAGATATAAATCTAGGAAGATTCGCCATTGGTGAGAAAAAAGATTATTGCAGATATTCATATATCATATTATTCCGGTCTCGGAGACTATGAGAAGCAAATCTTCATGTACAATCTGAAGGATGTGAAAAAATTCATGAGAGAGGATGCCCACATCAAGTAATCACTACACTTTATTTATTTATCCTACTTTAGTGTATAATAATAAGAAAAATCAATTTATTTTAGGAAGCCGAAAGAAGAAATTCCGTTCAGTGGATCGTTACTCTTTGGGTGAGTTGAAAATAAGAAATAAAAACGAAAATATGATTAAGGTCTCGCAACGCGATGATGGGAAGAGAGCAATCAAGAAAGGACGATATGGAATCTTGGTAGGACATTTAATGTCTTCATTTGCATTCCATCTTTGATCTAATGGTGAATTGATTGGAGGTTGTACATGGTATTCGATGTCTACGATCGTCAGACTTTCACTTCCGTCTTCCATAATCGATCGTTGAGTGAATCAATTGAGAAGAAGGAATTGATTATGACTGGAAAAAGTGAGTGAAAAAAAGTTTTAAGCTGTGTGCTCAATATTCAAAGATCTTTTTCAGTGCCAAAATTTTACAAAAAGATTCCGCGACAGTTCGTCAAATTGTGCAAAATGATCGACGGTTTGGAATGGGAGACGGAACCAGATTATGAGGGAATTAAGGTTATCAATTCATATATTTCATTATTTATTTCTGTCTGTTAGATAAAGGAATATTGTGTCCCTTATCTTTCCGTTGGTCATCATTATTATTACAGGAAGTTCTCCAGCACGTTATTCCTTCTCCAACGGAACTTCGTCGTAATGAATTTCTTGATTGGTCAGGAAAGATTGAGATGAGGGATGATCTGAAGGATCTACCGGAGAGAATATTCAACTTTCGCAAGGTATTGCTCTCCTTTCATCATGATCATTTAATAATATTTCTATGAGACGAACCCTCGAGCGGATATCGTGAGTAGTGCTGATTGGACTTCGAAATCAGATGGATCATCCAATGAAGACGATCAGTAAGCATTACAATTATTAATTACCGATTATTTTCTAGTTACTTTAGCATGGAAAGACCAGAAGAATGTTAATTTAAGTTATTAATGAATATATTTACAGCGTTGGATTCATCCCGAAAGAAGTCAAGCGGACATCCGAGACGTAAGAGAAGTAGTTGTAATCTCTCTCCTATCTTCATGCTCTTTCGTTGGTCAAAGATGAACATGGAACCAGACCATTAGTATGATAACGATTCTTTAAAATATGTAAATACTTTAAGGAGTCGATCAAAGCAGAAATCTCACAAAGGAAGTACCATTACTCGCAAGAAAGTGTGAGTTTCACAATTGGAATCTTATTTTCTCTGTGAATATTCATATTCCTTGCAGCTCGAGAAATCGTAGCTCAGCAACACAACGAAAGAAGGCAAGTGTCGATAGAAGAGGAAAAGCATCAAAGAGAGTCGAAGAGTAAGCATTTACTATCACAATAGTTATTCATTATGTAATGATCTTATTGCAGATCCCGTATGCAACCTTCCTCTGAACACATCGATCCTGAGTTCGTTTTAGCCGTCTGAATTTAGATTTGAAATTCAATAATTGCAGGAAGGGCACCAGTCGAAATAAGGGGTATCGTATCTCCTTCTACTCTTTTCTGAGATGTCAAAAGCAATTGCGCGATTCTTTGTCACAGTTTCACTTGAAGACATTGTTTATTGTCTCTTCAATTGATATTTAAATCGTCTTCAGTGCTCGTCGATACAAAGGAAGTCGTGGTGGAAGCAGTAGTAATGCAGTTACTCCTTCTCGTTCTCCCATTACTCCCAGTAAAGAGCGACTCACTGAACAAGAACCAAGTTCAATCACTGGAACTTTGCCAGGGTGAGTGATAACTATAGTAAATGTACCAATTTGGGGGATAAGCATCTCCTGATCATTATTTTAAAATAAAAAAGCATGGCGTAGTTTTCATTATAATCCGAACAATAATCTTGTTATTCAGCGCACCCAGTAAAGAGCAGTTCAATCCGAGTAAAGAATCTCTGAATGACAATGCCCCTTCCACACCGTAAGCTTTTTTTATATTATTCAAATAATGGAATGTTATCAGGAGTAAGGAGTCAATTTCCCTCACGAGAACAATTGCTGAGAAGCAGAAGGTCAACTACTCGTTATGTTATTATGTCGAGAAAGAAGGGATCTGATATATGGATAAGATGCACTCGATTCAGAAATCGCATCCCTTCACTAAATGAAACATCATTTGAAGAGATATACTTAAATTAAAGTGCTTTCCTTTTCAGCTCGCTGATAAACTTCTTCGTCAGATGCATATCAATGTGACTGACACGACAGAGGAAGATATTAAGGTTAGTGGAATGGGAGAAACTTCATCACAATTCATATATTTCATCACTTTCTTTTCCATTATCTTAGAAATTTTCAGTTCAATTTCCTCAATGACAAAAAGAAGTCTCAATAGAGGAATGAGGAAGAAGAGAAACTCCCTTCTCATATGAATTCATCTTAGTCGATTACTCGAAAGCAGAATAAAGAATTTTCTGAATGAATCAAATTCGCGGATCTGAGCATAGAGCATTCAGATGGCAGATGATATTCATATTTCACGTGTTATCGGACGAATTGAGGTGTAAGATTTATCAGGAAAAGTCATGACAAAGATGGAAGACATTGAGTGTCCTAACAGGCAACGTCTTCCACAATGTATCTAAGTCTCATTGTAGGGTGGAAGGCATCTGCATATTTTCCGAAGTGGTGAAATCGATCTTAGATGAAAAAACAATAAAATATGAACGCTTATTCATAATTCTATCACATTCAGCTGAATCGGCAACATGATTTTAGTTGTAAGATTTATCGGGAAAAATCATGACAAAGATAGAATTCGTCATGAAAAAACCGGTAGAAGATGGAGTTGGACATCTCGAGATCTGAATAATTATGATATATAGAAGTACAATAGATTGTTGAAATTGATGAAGGAACCAACCTTGATCAGTACTCATTTAGAGTCTGAACCATCTCGTATTGTGGTGACGAGATCCACCGAAGTTGAGAAGGAATCCTCTGCGATTGAAGTGATGCATTGTTGGATGATGAATACTACTACTTTAGCCTCATTTTATACCATTTTCGTATCTGGAAATCAAGTTTAGAGAGAATAGAGAGTATGTGAATATAAGAGAGCTGTTATTGTGATCAGAGTATTGTCGAGTAAACAAAATAAAGATAAGATTAGCACAGTTGACGACTTCACAACAATCTCCATTATTGCTGATTATTCAAAATAATAGTTTTTGTCCCATAAGCCGTCTACATTCATAAATGCTCATAGACTTCAATGAATTATTTATTATTCTTGCAAGTGAAATATTGCATTGTGATGATGAAAGACCATGAATTCCCCAATTACAATAAGTACAACTAGAAATCGTAAATGAAAGCAGGAAACATATTTAGAAATATCGATAGGTAAATGAGAAATTGGCGAGATTCGATCTTGCGAATCCTCTAATAATTGCCATATTTCCAGTAGCTGTGAACTCCTGTCCGACCATTGAAGGACAGCACATACTGAAATGAATAATACTAATTACCTTTCTTTAGATTATAGATATCGAGAACAGAGTCTTACGTGACTCCATAAGTGTCGAAATTGCCCATGAGTATTTCTACTCCTTGCCATGCACAATTCTGCACACAAGAGGAAGGGGCGGATGTGAGATTGAATACAATCTTCTTCCCTGCGGGAGCCTGAGTTTAGAGATGATTACTGTAGGAGTGTATCGATTGATTACATTGATCATCCAATAACAATTGGAAGCAACGGGATAAGGGACGTAATCATTCGTTCCCACACTCGCAGTCACCGTCTGAGGTTGAACATCTGCCTGCAAATTAAAAAAATTTTAAAAATCTGCCTTTAGCTTAATTTTCACTCCGACGAAACAAGCAGAAATGGGAAAAAATTTGCACAGGCGACCATTGATAAGAAGAGACAAAGTTTTCTTGATATTCATTCTACGCACAACATCGGCAAATTCTTACAGTGAGTGTTCCTCCATTGCATACGGGTGCATCGCTCTTGGCCAGTGTATCACAGCTATCTCCTCCGAATCCACGAGGACAAACACATCTGAAAGATGACAAAATAACCGTGGATAAGAGTATTCATTTCCATATCGAAAAAATAACGTTATTGATATCTAATCAGAAAGTATCAAACTTGGTGCAATCTTTCGAATTAGCGAATCCTCCATTGGAGCAAGTCTTTCCTGGGCAGGTCGCTGGAATTATCTACTCTCGAATCTCTCAATGAATCAAATCTCACCATCGCATTTGAAAGCCAGATTCACTTGTTTTATATCAGAGAAGGCAGGACCTGATTATTGAATTCATTCTCACGAAAAATCCCTCCGTAAATTTAAATCAAAGTAAATAATTACCTGCTCTCTGTCCCATTGTATTCTGCATCCATTTATTAAGGGCGACAGTGGTGGGAATATTGGAGTCAGTGGCGAAAGCATCTAAAAAAAAGAAATGAAGGAAATCGAATCTTACGTGATCACTTACACTGATTGTACAACATCACACTTCCATAATCGAAAGGAACATTGTATGAATTGTCCGCACTTGGATCATTCTGAATGAATAGAGTTACAGGAATCTAAAGTGGTATACCAACCTTGACGAAGTTATAAACTTGGTTGCTCTGAATGTTCGCCGTGTTCACACTGACTGCGCTGAAGGACAATGATTTAATCATATTCAAATCCCTTCACTCGCCTATCTCTATCGGGTCTCGACATTGTATGGAAGAATCCAAGTGCATGATTGAGTTCGTGAGTTGCAGTTCCCAACTGAAAGGAATGAAGAATAGGTAGAAGGGAAGGAATTGATCTCTCTCACATTATCACATCCATTTCCGATAGAAACATCTTGAGTTTTCGTTCCTTGTCGACCGAGTGAAGCATAACATCCCGCACCCTGAAATACTCATTCGAAGCCAATTCGAAGTTCATCTCAAGATCAAAAATTGTAAATTAATAAAATATAGTTGTTACCGAGAATATTCTGAGTGCTGAGTCTCCGTTGGGATCTTCAACGAAGCTCACACACGAATTATTGTGCCAGAATTCAATCGCTTGTCTCACAACAGGAATTCTCGAGGGGGCTGAAAAGAGATCCTGCTAACAAGAAATTCTTGTAAATAATAATGTCTCACGGAATGCAGGATCGAAGAAATAGGAGATTGGTTTCTTGATATCCCATGCATATTTGGGATCAGTCTGATAGCCTCTCTTTGCACGACCAACCACTCGATTTCCATCTAGAATATATGTTTTTCAATCTTATATATTTCAATTGTTGTATAATAGATAGTCAGTCATTAATGGATTGACTAAATGATGAGGCCTACTATTAGTCAGTAATGGATCGTACCTTCTGTATTTATCTCATCGTGTAATGGATTCTTTGTCGTCTCTTTCTCTTTCGCTTCCTTCGGAGTCGTCGATTCAATAGGATGCTTAGTCGAAGAGTGCTGTTCAAGTGGATGTTCAGTCGTTGAATGGTGCTTCTGATGTTTAAAAAATATTAGGATAAATGTTTGTTGCAATCTATGTACCGCAGGTTCGTCGAAGAACACTTTGGAGAAACTGTCGATATATTCAGGAAGGCCGAAGAGAGAAGAACGTTTGCGACTGAAAAAAGCCCTCTTTGGATGACTGAGTATTATTCGATCAACCGTTGTTTCTTTTCTCCTTCGGGACTAATCGTTGTATTCTCTTCTCCTTCCTTTTTCGCTCCCACACCAGAAACGAGAGCAGCTGCTTGATCAGGATTCACTGAGATGTCTCCCTGAGAAAATTATTAGCCTTCTCTTCAATACAAGAACAATGAAAGAATGAGCTTACTCCCATAACATATTCAGCAATTCCAGCATTTATGGCTGACTCGTCGATAGTCTCGTTCGATTTCGGACCCAAATCGAGAGCCATCACTTCCTCAAGCGTTATTCAATTCTTTTTCTTCTTTTCAAATTATCGTACTCACCTTTAAATGCGGGTTTTCATCATTATCATTTCCTCCTGATCTCATATGTTTCTGGCTCTTCATATTCAATAACATCAAAGTCTTCTTCACTTTCTCGAGATCTTCTTGAGTTTTCTCACTTTTCTCATCGATCATCGATCGCTGCAAAGAATCTCTCTCTCTCTCTTTCTCTCTTTATCTAGAGTATCATAATATCCTCACGTGAGTAGTCGCTTCCCCTGCAGTTGAAGGTGCAGCCAATAAGGCTAACAATACGAGTCTGAACAGAGTCATGTCGAATGATGATCCATTCCCCATCTTCCCTCCTTTTATATCCTTTATCTATTTATCAATACGGAATGATAGTCGCAGATTCACACAATGGGAGAAGCTTCTGTACAACGGATTTACAACAGCGATACGAAATGGAATCCATTTTATTTGCTGGTTTCGCCATGATTGGCTTGTGATGGAGCAGCAAATAGATACATACATTACGAACAGATATCGTATATTTTTATTCAGTCATTTCAAAATGCCGGTCCTTGAAATGCAAACCATTTCTTCTTCGAATCCAACGCACTTTCTCACATTTCTACTCTATTTATTGCGGACGAAGATTCAGTGTACCTCATTTATCCCTTACTCTCATTCCAACCATAGATGAAACGAGGAATGAGATGGAAGAACGAATGGAAGTCTGACGTAAAGAGATGACATGATAATGGATGACCTCGACTCATATCTCTCCTTCACATATATCTCATCTGTGATGCTATTGGAGAAGAAGGTAATAGTGCCAGTGACGTACTCTAAGAGATGACTTCTGTTGAAAAGATAATTGAGAAGTCTGCTGAGGTGTAATCAGATTAGTGAAGAAATAATGAGAAGAAGTGGGTTGGAAGTCTCAGAGAAGAGCTCATTCTTCGAAAGACTCCCTTTTAGTCGTACCTATCAGTTTTACTTCCCTGGGTTCTTATTCAAGCTTTCTCCACACCTTTTCTTCTTGAAATAATTTTTCACTGACTACTTCTTCGACCGCTGAAGCAACAGAGAAATTCCTTGGCTACAACTGAATGAACTCCTCTATTCAATCTTTGGACTACTTATTCTTCCGTGTCTCTGTCTCATTATTCACCCTTGAGGGGAAGGGAGGAATCCAGTAGTGAAACAGTCTCGTCAATGTTCTCTCGTGTCCTTAGATACAACTCCACAATGGACATGCTCTTTGTTGCTTGGTTATTCCTAGTTCATCTGATTACCCCCCCCCCTCTCTCTCCCTAGTCATCACTAACGTTCTTATTCCGTAACGTTCTCTGAAAAATTGAGAAAACAGGAAATGGTTCGGACTACCTGAGATTGACGTTATCCCTCACCCATTCTAAAAGAGATTTCACCGTTCCGAAATCTCATTCCCCTCTTTTCCTCAATTGTGTAATTGTTGTTCCTTACGTGAAATCTACTCGAAAAGAGTGGGATCAGTTGAGGAAGTTTATCGCACTAATGACATCTATTGTTAGAATGATATTTATGGAAGTGTGTCCACTTGAGCGAAACTCTTCATTTCGATCTTTGTATCACTCAACTTTTTCCCACTCTCACATGTCTCGTTTTATAGTTTAAGTAATCTGTGTCGATGTTGAAAACATGTCACGTTTACGCTGAATACTTCAGGTATACAGATGATTTGTAGCCTAACTTAGATAGATTCTCAGCCAATAGTCTTTGATTTCAGATCTGCAGAATATACGTGATATTATCCCATAATTAGACCAAATTCACAATATCCTGAGTGCCATTTTTATCCCCTCTATGCGATAATGGTTGAATTGCCTTCGGAATTTTTGAGAAACGAAACCCGTCAACCCAAATTAAATTCACTTGAGTGAATTTGTTTATTCACAACCTGGACAGTCTCAGATTGACGATATTAGGTGAATATCAAGCCATCCATGAGGAATATTTCCCCGAAAGAGAGAAAGACTTGAGTGAACAGATATACTGGAGTGAGAAACTCCTTCAAATTTCATTTCCACCTTTCGGAACTCAACATTTCATCTGCATTCTTGATAGACAAAACTCTTTCCTTAACGTTTCCAAACTTTGTCCCCTGAATTTCCATTTCTGATTTTGGCTTCCTCTGTAAGAAATGACGCGCATTCCATGTTATGGGTAGTGATTAAGATTACATTATGTCTTCCCTTTCCCTCTGAAATATCTTCCTCCCTTCCTCCCTTCCCCCTCAAGTTTCCTTCTAAATCTGCTCATGTTTTTCCATCCACGAGACTCATTCTTGTTTTATTGGACTCGACTCGTCTCAATTCATTGACACTCATTGATTCATCCCATCGAATCCCTTAACACTCGTCATCTCCCTCCCCCTCCCCCCCCCTCAATCCCCTTATGAGGGTGTCAATATGTTTGTATCAGCTTCTCTGAATTCCATCTCATGTTTATCAGAGATATCAAATCCGCTTATCAATCGGGGCTAAATTTGGACTGTCGATTGCCAATTTCCCGTAGAAAGATTAGACTACGTCAATGACTGAAGAGTAGTAGTTCATTCGATATTCATAGTGGACTACCTCTGTCAATCCGTGCACTTTCTCCCCTCATCTTAGAATGAAAACTCGCGATTGTCCGATAAATTATATGAAACTCTCGTAGGCAGGCGCGTAAATGCATAGGAAATGCGTCCCGGTCGGGTATGGGAAGTGAGAGGATGAAACCTGTGGTAGAATGTGGAAGCCTTGTGAATAATCGTAACACTCATTCCTATTCATCCTTGTTCATTCATTCACGTGCAATGGAAGGACAAGGAGATAATACTCAAGTGCAATAATCAATCTCTTTCCACTCACGAGTCATCCCATTGTATGAAGGGCATTTCTGTCCATCAACGATGAGATGAAACAAGTGACACTCCCATCCAACCATCCACCAAACACACGTAAAGACATCCTTCCCCTTGTCTTATTCCCACCTTTTTTCTGTGATTCTGTACCTACTTCGTCATCCATATTTTCAAGCTAGCTCAAAGAAATTGTCAGTAGCCACGCTAAAACTGCACAATGGATTTAGATAAAATTAATTCGTTGTTCGAATTCACCGTACAGAAATTACTGTTAGAATCATGGTTATTGATCAGTTTCTTTTATTATTCTAGTTCTCAGAATTACGTGATTTATGGGTGAAATTCATTCGCTGCGGGGTTAATTGAATGGGATAAATTCGCACGACTTCACTCTTCAATGCTCGATCGAATCCCTTTTCCGACGTTCTCTTTCAAATTGGCTCCCTTATTTTCTTTTCATTCTCTTCGTGTCAAGAATTGAGGTTGATCTATCTTTGGAGTGGGCGAATTTGAATGACAGAGATCTGAATGGGGCATTTCCGTCCATCAAAGAGCCATTCAATTTGGACCATCGATAGAGGACACCGAATAGGACTTTACGATGCAAATAATTGAATTGAGAATGATTTGTGAGAAGTGAATTCATGTCCAATCTTCGTTCGAACTCTCAATTTGTCATGAATGACTGAGTATTTCCTGTCTTTTCTTCTGCAGATGTTTCAGAGTTGCAATCTCCTTCATTCTGGGCATTTCTAGTTCATTCATCGTTGTCTTCTCTAACTTCCTTATTTTTGACTTTATCGAAACACAATTTATGATCTCTGAGTATCTCTTATCATCTGACTTACACTTGAAATTGAGTCTAGACTATTCTTTCTTCTCTCATCACTTTGTCCATTTCTTCGTGCGCTTTCTCAATACTCAAGCATTTTCCTCATGATTTATTTGATTGGATTACTAGCCTACATTAGTAATTGGTATTCCCTCTCATCTCATCTTAGATCTCTCGTGAGATGAAGACTAATTTGCATAAAATTATACTCCGGAAGTTAGTACGCCCGCCTACTTATTCCTGGAAGATTAACTAATAATCTTCGACCTGATGGCTCTTTATTGCCAAATGACAAGAATGAAGTGCAAATCTGAAGCCTCATTCTTTCCTATAATATAGTCTGTCCTTAGAAGTGCATTGGAAAGGATGAAACCTTTTCTTTTTTGCACAAAATCAGAAGTACTCTTGCATAGCTAGAGACCATCCTTCTCGTCTGGAGGCGTTGGCCCATTCACTTTTTTCTCCAAATTCACTCTCGCATTCGCAAATCTTTAGAATTTTCGTGTTGTTCAGTGAAGAGAATGCATGACGATCGACCTAGGAAATAAGACAGAGAAGAATGGAAGAATGAAAGCTATTCAATCGGGTAGTAATTACTATGAAGAAATACCATAGATACTCGTAAGATTGTTTGGTTCACCATTCTGGGACCCCAAAGGTTTTCTAGATGACGAATTGATTGTATCCTCCTTTTTCCTTCTATCAATTTCTTCATCAAGTTGAAGTCATCTGAAATGTGAGTGAAACGGATGAATATCCTTCAAACCGAGACCAAATCCAAAGGATTCTTTGAAAATGCGTGGAATGCGAATCAATACGTTGAATACGGTAATCCTTTTGATTCGCTTCATCGAAATCCAATGAAGCGATGCTCCCTTTTTCCCATTCCACTACCTTTTGTTTCCATTTCGTGCTTTTCGGGAATTTCACTTGGAGCGTCAAACAAAAGGAAAAGAATCCGTGGGCGAAAGAAGAAGAAGAGCGTATGCATCTCACCTGAAGGATGAGAAGAATATTCTCTCAACTACTCTGTCTCTGACTAGAAAGAGACACTCAGAATGAAGAGAGTTCCACTCAGGATCCATTCCTATATTGGAGATGCATCCAAATGTGTGATATCATCTTACGCAGACTTGTCTGCAATTCAACTCGCGACTACGTTTTGAGAGAATCTTCGATGAAATTCGTTGATGAAGTTTCGCAGGCAATGGGATTTGAAGGAAAAAACGTGAATATTCATAGTGGGAATGATGTCTGCGGGTTATTATAAGTGTGCATGCGTGAAACAGAAAGATTGTAGGAGGAAGTATTGAATTGATGAGAATCCCCGATAGGGAAATGAAATCATCGTATTTGTTAGACTTTATCAGGATTCCATTGAGAAGGAGATTCAGCTTATTCTCATCGTCTTATTGAAACCTCTGAACAGATGAAAGATTAGAGATATGTTGCAAATCTCGTCTAACGAAGCGTGAATACCACCTGATTTATTCCCTTTTCAAGTCATATGCAGATGATTCCAAATGCCAAAATGAATGAGAAGGTGGAGAAATGACGATCTCCTTTTTTATTCCATATTGCCATTTTAGAATGCAATTCAACCGTGAAATACAGTACGGACCACCTCCTATTATGTCTATGACGTCTACCCCTTCGTACTTTGTAGTATCCAATGGAATCAGTGGCATCATTGAGTATATCCCTTCACCCTCCTCCCCTCATCAAGACTCCGCCCTCTTTCCATCCTCCTCCTTCTTCTTCTCCTTCTCAAGGAAGAACCCTTTCCATTACTAGATCGAGAATGCCCTCTGAGTATGTGGTTTCCTCTTCGTCTCTGCCCTTCTCAATTCTCCCCCTTCACGTCATATTCTGTACTAGATCATAGGTAGATCGACACTCTGGTCGTCTGTCATTCTCGTCTCTATTTTGACTATGATATTGTTCGTAGGATAATCGTTGGAGTGTGAAAGGGAGTGAGAGGGGGGATACGGTATTCAGTCAAGTGCTCGATGGTCCTTACTTCCGATTCTCTCTCTCTCTCTCACTTCACATCCTTATTCCTCCTATTTCTCTATATATACGCAATCGTTGTCCGATATAATCGTGTGATAGAGAGAGGAGATTCATTGAGATCATTCCCTCCCCCCTCTTCATTCCTTCTTCTTCCTCATTCATTTCACCTCAGGCTCATCATCAGCCATCAATCGGGATTCATCTCAAGATGAAATCAGTTATCGCCCTTCTCTTCATTGCTTCCATCACTATCACCTATGGACAGGATGACTTCGCTGGTGAGGAAGAGAGAGAGAGAGGGAGAGAGGGAAGGGGGGGAGGGGAGGGGCAGGGAGGGCAGGAAGGATGATCGTGTGATATTCCAGGTGACGTAGCGAAGAGGAAGTCTGCATATATGAGATTCGGTCGATCTGATCCTCAGATGATGGGAGAAATGGAGAAGAGAAAGTCAGCATATATGAGGTACTGTAGTAGATGGGATAGAAATAGATGACCTTATCAAGATGGGGAAACCATAGTTGCCCCTTCTCCTTACGTGCTTAGTCAGACTTGCCAAACCTCGACGGGATGAAATTGGCGCAATGAAATTCGAGTAGATTAGTCGCCTCTCTTCTCCATTCTCGATTGAATGTGATTGACTGAAGCGATTGAAGGGATAATCTTAAAGAGAAAATTGAAATTGAGAAGAGATATCGTGAATGAAGAGAGGCTTCCCTCTATTGATTAAGGAGGGAATGACGGGAGAGGGGATGGATAGTTCAAAGAATCAATTTAAGATTCGGAAAGAGATCCGATCCTTCTCTGGTGGAGCCAATGGAGGGAGAGATGGCTGATTCTGAGATGGTCGATGAGGTACGGTAGAATTCCCTTTAGGACAAGAAAAGGGAAGGGATACGGTAGTCATCGTTTCCTCTTTAGATGGAGAAGCGCAAGTCTCCCTACATGCGCTTCGGAAAGAGGAAGTCTGCCTACATGAGGTGAGATTACGATATCCAGAGTGGAAGGTATACGGTATCTTCAGATTCGGAAAGAGATCTGCCCCTGAAGAGGAGGGAATCGATATGGAGAAGAGAAAGTCGGCCTACATGAGGTACGGTAGTCAGGAATAATCAGGGACTACACCACCTAAGGAAATAATTCGAATTAAGACTTAATGTGTCTATTTGCAGATTCGGACGCTAAATGGAGAAATGAACTTCTCCTACTCTCCAAATATTCCGTCTGATAATCAGATTTCTGCTTCACTTCCTTCTCCTTTTCCTTCTCCGTCCATTGATAATGTCTAGTATTCGATTAATCTCCTCTCTATTCTATGAATCTCAGAATACCCAGTGATCTCCCCCATTCCTTGCTTTTTCTCCCCAAAAGCATTGTATGATTATTATACATAAAGAGAATCCGAATTACTCCGTATGAAGACAGATAAAGCATCTTGTTAGATTAAACGAGTTTGAAGAATATCGGATCTAATTCTGAGCTAGAAATATCTACGATACACGATGAAAAGTAAAAGAAGAGGGAGGGGGTAACCTCAATGAGAGTAATTGTCAGTGAAGACTCGAAGAAATACTCGATAATTTCGTTATACCATTCACTCAGGAGTATCTCTTCACTTCTCATACTTGCCCCTCGGTAATTGTTCCGAGTATTTTCTGCATTTGCACAAAACTGAAGAAGATTGTGCTATACTTGTTTCATGCTGTAAATTAATTAAATAAACATTCTCTGCTACTTACTTAATTAATTATTTTCGAATGAGGAGATTTTGCATTCCAGAAACTAAACTAAAAAAAACTGATTAGAAATATGTCACCGTATAACTACAGTAGCCTTGAAAAATATATCGTTTGTTAACGAATATTATATTTTGCACCAAATATGTGGTGTGCGAATTTTTATTTTTTCTTCAGATTTTTGAATTGATTTTTGATCTTTCAGCGATGTCGTTTTCTCATTTTTCGAACTCGAAGTGCGCTCATTTGTTACACACTCCTTAGAACTTTCAAAATTCGTTCTTATTGTCGTTATATCTGAATGAACCACATATATTCTCTCAGGTAAAGAATGTTCCGCCGTGCTGCAGCCACCTTCGGACGTGTCGCCACCGGAGTCGCCGGAGTCCAGGTAATCTTTATTTCATGGCTGTATTTGAAACTCTTACAGCCTAAATATAAAAGAGAGAAGTTATTGAGCCAAATCAGCATGGCTGCCTTTTTCCACTGATCAATGAATGTTTCTCTAACATTGATCATCCATGTGTTCCTAAAATATTCTATATTGGAACTATGATTACAGGTTGCCGCCGCCGCCACTGTCGCCCTAACCGACAAGGAACTGTCCAAGAAGCCCGAGTGGTGAGATACATCTTCTATTTCTGTTTGTTATTACAAGCGCTTTGCGAACTCTTCTTTTATGAGTCCATATCAATTAACTACTATCGATGATTTGTGTATTTCAGGTACCAGATCGCCGTCCGTTCGATCGAGGATGCCCTCAAGCGTACTTCCAAGTACGGTTACATCGAGTCCGCAGCTTCTCTCGAAGAGGCTCACGAAGCCCTCGTCAAGTGAGTTAGACTTATCAAATATGATGAGTGACGTGAATGCACATAGGGTCGGTGACCTCCACAACACCGAGATCCAGTGGCGCATTGCCCGTATCCTCTTCGAGAAGGCCGAATTGAGCAAGAACCACGATGAGATTCTCCACCTCCTTCACGAGGTAGCCATTTGCTATATGTTATCGACTCATTACTTGATTCATTTTGTATCTGAGAGAAACATGTTATTTTTAGGCTAAGGACCATGCTAAGAAGGCCCTCGCCGTTGAGCCCGCTAAGGGATCCGCTGGAGCCCACAAGTGGTACGTAATATGCTTCATGAAAAGAATCCTGATGAACACAGTTATCATTAGCTCTGAATTTAAATAAATAATTTAGGTACGCCCTTATCCTCACTCGTCTCGCTAAACTCGAGAAGAAGCCCGAGTACGAGTCTGAAGCCGTGAAGCATCTTGAGAAGGCCGTCACTGTCGATCCCAAGGACCCCTACGCACTCCATCTTCTCGGTAAATGCTATATATGCGTTCATCAGCTATCAATATCATTTGTCAGGAGTGACTCAGTACAACAACAAGGACTACTCTGCTGCCGTCGCTACCTTCCAGAAGGCCGAGGCCATCAAGGTATGAAATCAGTATCATTCGAATCTATTTTTTAGACCAATAGAACCATGGGATTCAATTTTTTCCCTAATATTGAGGGAATATTCATAAATTGCAGGCGGGTTTCTCTGCCTCCAATCTGTACTACCTCGGAGCTGCCCAGAAGGCTGCTGGCAAGAAGAACGACGCCATTGTTACCCTCAAGGCTGCCGTTCAGGCTAACCCCAAGAACAGATTCGACGGAAAGGTGAAAAAATTTGAATCAAATTTCTGTGCTGAAACATTCTATTCGTACCACAAACTAATTATTTTGTTTTCAGGCCCGCTCTCAGGCTAAGAATGCTCTTGCCGGTCTGGGACTGAAGCCCGAGGAATACGAGGTTGAGGATCTGTAAGCTGCAGACTGACAGTAGTGCACTCCGCCAGTAATTTTCCCTCGGATCGATAGTAGATTGTAATTGTTCATAGTGCACATTATTAAGTTACGGCGTTTGGTGAAAGATAAAACGAGAAATATCTATTCGACTAGTGTCCATACAGCAAAACACTAAAAACAATGTCAATTAGTCTATTACGGAAACGGATGAGCAAGTGGTGTTGTTTAAGAAGAATGCTTGACTACATTTATTTATTATACACTGAAAGTAACTTGCCATGTCCAATGTAAACAAATATGAATTTGCAATATTAGTACATGCGTGAAAACTATGCTCAACGGTTTATTATGAGTGACAAATTTACAGGGTATGGTAAAATGAATCGTATTCACAAGTTAAGTCTTTTGGTAACTCTAGTATTACACCGAAATTTACAGCATGCGGAATTTACACTTTAGCTAATGCACACTTTGCAAAGCAACCCGATGGAGAACTAAGCCGTTTCCCTCATTGTTGTGGAGATGCCAATCCTGGAATGATGTGATTCTCATTTTCCATTGACTCTCTTGATCCACCTGGTAGATTGGCCGTTGATGAGGATGGAGTAGGCATACACGATGTACCACTACACGATAATTCGCACTCATCTGAGGAAAAGAACTATGCAAGGAATGGAAAAGTTAGAGAATGAAGAAGAGCAAATATTCATGATATCAATTTTATGGAAGGGATTAATGAAACGATGTATTCACTCACCAATGAGTGCCAGTAATTCCTGTGGAGTTGGGCCTGCGAGAGCAGCCAAAAGAGAAGATGGAAGACTAGAGATAGAAGGAGTCATCTGAATATCCAATGTTTATCCCATTTCCCTCTCATCATTCGTACCTTCAATCCCATAACAGTATTGGTAGTTCCTCTCTCAGCTACAGGTGCATTTGACAATGCTGTGGAAGGTCCATTCGTCCCTCCCCTCGATGCATAATATTGATCGAGAGCCGTTGTCAGATCCCACATCTGTACACTTCCCGTCGATGTACCAGTGAAGAGGAAACGACGAGGTCTTCAATGGAAGGGAATTCAGTAATCCCATTCCTTCATCTACCGTATACCTGCACCCAATCCTCGTTGATCCTTCACATTCATGCACTACAAACGATGTGATCGGTGCCCCATCCACTGACTTTATCGTACACAATCTATGATTATCATTCATCTACCGTATCGCCTCTACCGTATACCTGTCTCCATTACTTGCCAATCGAATGAATAATTGATTAGTATCAGGGACGACTCTCTGCACGAATACTTGATCACCCTCTTGATCACCGTATGGACCTGTAGAGAAGAGATGAGAAGGGAATGACGTTATCAATAGGCAATCCATTCCATTATTCCCCTTCTCCACTCACCCGCATCAGCATAATCATTCTGTGATTCGTCTGTCGATTCGAGAGTTAGCACCTGAAGGGATGTCAAATTATCGATACTGAAGCACCGTTTGACACTACAGTAAGCAACGATTTACAGTACCTTGAAGCTAGCGAGACTAGTACTTCCTGGTTGTGTGCTGATCATTCCACGGAATCGAGTGACTCCCCACGATCGAACGTGATTGTACTCAGCACAAACTGTAAATTTAGTTATTCGCACAATTTTCATTATCTTTATTTCAAAATTTGTTATAACAGACCAGAGATGAGATGATTAGTGGAGAGAGCGACACGGACGATAGGAGAGGCATGAACTGTGTACGTCTGAAGGGGTGATTAGTGTTAATGGATCAGTATATGCCGTATACCTGGAATAATTGAGGTCCATGCCCGACAGTCTCAGGATGTTGCACAATAACTCTCACTGCTCCAGATGAAGTACCGTACGCTATTTCGATCCAGTTACCACAGATGGCTGACAATGATTTGATTGATTAAGTCTGTGAGAATTTTTTTTAACATTCCAAGGAGCGAAATGAACAAAAAGATAGAAGGTATTTTGCACTTTGAAAGTTTCACGAGCTTTTTTAAACCTGAACAGTGAAAAAAAGAATAACTTACTGGTCTTGGGAGTGAGGTACACACTGATAGCAGTGATTGCATCGCCATTCGGATCCTAGAAGAGAAATTAGAAAAGGAAGAGAAGGAATGGAATCCATGACTCACTCTATACAATTCAGTGACTAACAAGTCGTTGTCCTTCATTCTCAGAGGAAATTTCTGCATGTCAACGTAGTACATCGACATGAAAATGAATGATTATGAACACAAACAAAAAAAGAAGCAGATATGTGAAGAAAATTACCCATTAGTACATCCGAGAATAAGTGATGATCCTGCTGTATCATAGCACGCGATTGTCGATCCCACGTCTTAATTTAATTTTTGTTGAGAAGTTCGCAGAAAAAGAATCATATAAATATTTCTAACCTTGTACTTGCCAATTTTGTGTGGTCGAGTGCCAGATTCCAACCTGCAATCTCATTGCACTTGATTTTGTATACTGTCTAATGTTTTTGCCGTCCACAGGAAACTCAGAAAATGAACATTCCCTACCTTTCCCAGATTGCTCAATGCCACTAATTGACTTCCAATGAAGAACAACTTGTCAATAGGGACATCGAGAGAGAATTTTCCTGAAAGAAGAACATCCTCTCCCCCTCTCGACTCTTTCTATCTCACCAGCCCTCGTTGCTCCTCCCCCTCCCTCTCCTCCTCCTGGTACCATCACTGCTTCTGTTAGATTCCATAGATCAATTGACCCATCAGAGAATGAAATCGATAACATCTTCTCGTTTGTCTCAAATAATTAACTTTCTCCATATTATTGTCATAGACAAGAGTATACCTGGGGTCCGAATTTGGTATTGAGTGCGATATGAGTAACAGGTAGTTTCAATTTGGCCGACATGTACACTTGTTGCCATCCCACGGATTCTTTCATTCTAGAATATACTCATTCACTCCAGTAAATACACAAGAAGTGCGTAAGTAAAGTGTCTCACCGATAAACGGCGACATAATTGGGATAAGCGACAGCGAGAGAATTGTGATGAGGTCTGAGTAATCGAACACGAAGAGGAAGGGATAGATCCAATTCACGCTCTCTGTATTAGAATCCATTACATTTGATACAATCAAAATAGTACCTCTCCAATTTCCTCTCCATACTTGTCTTCGCAGGTTTCTGTGTTAGTTTGAGGGCCGAGAGCTCATTTCGAATCTAAAACAATAATATCTAATCTAAAATAGAAGTTATAGTAAGTGTAAAGAACAAGCAACATTAAGGATACTGATAAACTGACAAATTTATTGAGATCGACGGATCCATGTTTATAATGGGATGGTTTGAATGATCTCCCTCCTCCATTCACTCCTCCACTTACACTACTGCAGCACGAACTAGAGGGACTCTGCAATGTAATCAAGTACATTTTAAATGATTGTTCATCAATACAAAACTTAATAAGAATCGATTCCATCTTTCTCATCGATAATTTTTACACTTCCTTAATGCATAAAAATGCAATTTACTTGTACATCAGCAGACGCCGCTCTCGCATGATTTCCGTCTCCTCTCGATTGATCAGAATGAGAAGAATATTCAATGGGAAGAAGAGGAGGTTGAATGATCCCATGGAAGAAGACTGAACCACACGCTGATACCTGAGATGCTACTCATTCTTAAATATTTTACTATTCAGAAACAACCGAGATTCCATTAAATGCTCCATTACACTTTTTCAAATATGATAATCTGGCGCTTACCTCTAGCTCCTCACACAATTGTAATCTCTTGACAAGAGGAGTCAATCCAAAGAAAAGAGCTTCGTGTTTAAGGGAAGAATGATCGACCGCACTGTAACAAATGCGAACAGATTATCTAGATTCTAGCGTAAACGGAATTTTGATTTACAGACTATAAATCCTCACCTTATATCAATTTGTTTCGTTCTTAAATAATTGAGAATAACTCTGAAGACATCAGGATCTCGATCGATGAATATCTAAACCCAATCTATTTCACAGAAATAGTAAACATAACAATAATGTAAATAACTCTACTAACCGCTCCCGTGTCATCCCTCACTGTGGGCACTCGACCACTTAGAAGACTGAAAAAAATTTCTTCATCATGTATTTACGCATTAGGACATTTATCCTGCTTCTCGATATCGTGCAAAATGAGTAATGTGTACCTCGTGAAGAATGTATCGGGTATCCAAGTGAGAGTTTGTCGACTTGTTGCAAATCTGCATCCTCCCACATTGAGACTGACGATGGAATTCATAGATGAGGGAGGAGATTCACCCCCTCCCGAAGATGACGTCGATGGAGAAAGTGGAGATGGCATCTAAGGAGATGGAAGGAATTATTGGATGGAGAATATATTACAAACAATATTGATTATCATTACATACTAATTGATATTCATGTGAGAGATAATGATCGAACAAGTTCAAAATGAATCGGGAGAAAGAGAATGAATGGATACACTAGGAAATGAATGTCCATGAGTGCCTCTGATGTCTATTTCTCTCTCTCTCTCTCCTTCTACTCTTACAATGACTCACCATGTCATTCATCCATTCAATCTCAACTTTGTAACATCGGGCACCATTTTCGCGAGTGCAATAACAGTAATGCAAATGAATCCACAACTGGGAAAGAGGAAAAGTGAGGAACCTTCAAGTAATCATAGAGAATCCTCTATTTCTCTAGCTGGCACATACAATCTTCCTCCTACCAGTTTGCTCTCAATCAATCATTCTCTCTCTCTCTCAATTGACCATGCACTCGGCCAGACACCTATCGAGGATACCTCTCTTTCTCCATCATAATTCTCCTCTGGCCCTATTCAACTCGTGAGATCCGCCCCTCCTTATCACTTGTGTTGCGAAGTAAGGTGTGATTGGAATTGATAGCATCTGATAAACAGGGTCGACCATATGAGAGGAACAAACCAAACTGGAAGACTGCTATACTACACTCTGTAGTTCATGATCAATCTTGCAAGAAGACAATTGCACAAATTTTCTGGTTATTAAGGGAATTGTAATTCATCTACTTCTCTACTCAACGCACGATACGAAAAAGAAAAGGTAGTCCTCGTCTGATAGTAACAGTGTTGTTGTGAAAAGTAGATCCAAATAAAAATTGTCTTTATCATTAAAAACGAAATACAATGATGTAGCAATAAATTGCCTGTAAAACTTCTGGCCCGTAAACGAATAATCAGTTATGCAATAAGTAAGAAACAATTGTACTATTATAGATCTAACGATCAAACTTCATACAAAAAAAAGACAAAATAGGTTAGATAGTTATTGTACAGAAAACTTTGGTATTGTCAGGTGGTGGAACAACGGAATGGTAGAAAAAGCAAAGGGAGAGATGAATTGACAGAGAAGCAAGAATAGAGGAACAGGAGACTCACAGGGTAGATTAGCATGATTCAACAATAACAAAATGTGAAGATGGAATGGTAGACGAATGAATAATCTAGACGGAAGATTCCCTCTCAATTTTGTCTCTCTTGATAGGAGGTTGATCAATATCTTCCTCAGAAGGAGCTCTCTTCTTACCAGATACTCCATCCTCTTTCTCGTTACCATCGATTACACTATTCCCCTGATCGCCTGAATTGATCATATTTGCTAATCTAATTCAATCAATATGAGGTACCATCCCCTTGTCCTCCCTCTTGCTTCTCAATCTTCTCAGTCTTCTCTACAATGCTAGTCTCGCCTGCAAATGAGAAAAATCCATTTCAATCCTTAAACAAACGTATAACTACTCAGTTAGTCAAGAACGAACATGGACAATTACAACAAATAATAATAGACTAACCATCTACCGTAGTTACCTACTCGCAGATGGAATAGTCTCATCCTTCTTCAATTCTTCTCCCTCTACAGTACTCTCAGTCTTCTTATCTACAGTATCCGTAGGAGATTTAGTGATTCCCTTGTCTTCAGTCTTCGATGAGACATTACCGTCAGTTTCATTCTGAATCGAAACATTATTTTCGCCTATTTCGATGGCTCACCTTTCCATCATCATCCTTCTCATCAGTTGTCTCTCCTTCTTTCTTCTTATCCTTATTATCTTCATCTATCTTCCCATCCTTTTCTTTGTCCTCCTTCTCATCTTTTTCTTTATCTTCCTTCTCATTTTCATCATTCTCCTTATTTTTTTGCTTCTTCTTCTTTTCATCTTCATCTTCACTTTCCTCTTCTTCATCTTCATCGAACAGAGAAGGATTGCGAATCAACTGAGTGATGTAGCTGAAATTATACAAATGAATTATTACTGCAAAGTACATTAACATTTGAACAACTTGAGAGTTAATAAATAATGCAAAGCATACTGTTTGTAACACTGCTTGTCAATGTCCATGAAGAGACAGAGAACAATACGATCCCACTGGAAATAAACAATTAGCATGCAAGCAAATAAATATATATAATAACCTTTTCCACATTCTCCTCCTTACTCAAATGCTTGTATAGGAACTTGATGACACTTCTGGCGGCATCCTTATTGTCATATCCATAGATTCCAGTCGAGATACAACAGAAAGCCTGCAAGCAATGACATCAAATTGAATGAAATAAAAGACAACTAACAATGCTTCTCAGTCCGTTCTCCTCAGATAGTTCGATTGCACGGCGGTAACAAGATTCCAGCTCATTTCTTCAAAAATACGTTTTTCACAATAAATTGTTTCAAATAAGGTTAGAATATCTCAGATCATTATCTACCTTTTCTTTGGAGTAACTCCTCCGTAGCAGATAGGTCCAACGCAGTGAATGATCTCTGAATAGCCACAATTCGGAAATGACATCGGTATTCTTTTCTAATAAAGAAAACATAATAAATGCATGCTTACTCTTAACATGAGTACTCAATTTGCATGCATCAGTGATTACTGCTTGGCCAGTTGCCACGGGACGATCATGCTGCAATTAATTATATCCATTTCTTATCCCTTTCCATCAGCAATAATCATGTCTCTTTACTAATCGAAGCAGGGAATAAATTGGCTCATCGTTGTACCTTTCTGCATTCAGCTTGCAATTGATTGTATCCGGCAGCTCTATGGATAGCTCCATCCACTCCTCCTCCTCCACCCAATCTATCATTAGCTGCATTCACGATTGCGTCAACCTGAAATTGTATGCATCTTTTCTTATACTATCGTTTCTTATACTTTATGCGTTACATACTGTAATTTAATAGATCAAATAAATTTTAACATACATTAATCTTCGTGATGTCACCGTAAAACAGGGAAATCTTGTCCCAGAATGGATGTTTAAGATCGTATTTGTCAGTGTCGACTGAAACTCCACAATTATGAACGACAAATACAATTCGAATAGGTAAAACATACTGAGTTCATTAAGTTTATTCACTAAATCGAGAGTGGTCACATCTTCTGGAACTCCTTCTGCCTCAGACGTACTGCAAAATTATTTCATTCAAATCAAGGCATAGGGTAGGCATAGGGTCAAATCAAGGTTTTAGTAGAAAAAATAGTCATTTAATCATGCAAGTATTTCTGAATGAGATGATAAACGCACTCGCTCTTGTGAGCAGGAGATGCAGATGAAGCCTTGGGCTTATCACAACCATCCTCTTCCTTCGATCCTTTTGATTCAGGAGATGAAACACTGCAAATATAGATCTTCTCTACTTTCAAAATCAAGATATAAGTATTACATATTTGAATATAGATTTTCTCACCCGATCTTGGGTTGAGGAGAAACCGGAGGAGTCTTCAGATTTTCCTCCTTCACTTCTTTTGAAACATCCGCACCATCTTCCACCTTAGACTCTTGCGAAGACATTCTGCAATTTCCCATATCAGATCAAACATATAATGCAACAAATTATCGAAATATATCTTATTTTTTAATACTGGAAAAATGGAATCAGACCAAACAGTGCAACCACCTCCAAAGCGTGCAAAATAACTAAAGGAAGCACAAACAACAAGCACACCCGTTCGTGGAAGGAGTTCCCTTTGATTCCTCGTCATCATTCTTCACTACCAGAGGAGTTGGAGATCTCTCGATTGCCGTCACAACACTTTCCTTACTCTCTTCTCTCACCAATCCGGGTGTTCTCTCAATAGCAGTTAACACACTGGTGGAACTCTTGTATGAAGAAGTGGAACTGCATCGAGAGACCTTAGTCGGAGTGGGAGGATTCGCAGTTACGGCAACAGGGGAAAGGGGAGAGACCTCACTCGGAGTTCTCTTATGACCTTTCGTTGCTTCCTCAGCAGTTACGACCTCATCTGATGGAGAGTCAGAAGTGATCGCTTCTCCTTGCGACTCGTTAGTTACTTCAAACGGCCCATGGACAACGACTTCATCAGTGGGATTAGACGTCGGAAGTGATGGAATCACCACCTCAGCCTCGTTTTGGGTAGTAGGTGCCTCGTCTTCTTGTGCTTTATTGGTGAAGCAGCAGAGAGATTTAAGGGGCGACACCATGGCTGAATAAATCTGAAAGTTGGATTATTTACACGCCACGCCATGCACGAGACGGGTTACGGGGGACAGTGCCAGTGAAAAAAATTGAATAAGTGAAAGACAACTGGGATTTACTGAAAAATGTCGAATGGGCAACAAAGGAAATGTTTGAAATTCGAGAGAGAAAGCACATCGCATGCCCACAACACGTTCAAAGGATAAAAAGCCAGACAAACACCTAATAAGGAGCTCAATAAACAAATATTTGTAAATTCAGAAGTTTGAAAAATAAGGAGTGGACGCTACGCAGCCGCTTACGCGTACTCAGTTGACTGTCGGACTGATTTCGACTACTTGTATAGAATATTAACCAAAGTTTATATTTTTTTAAATATTTTTTATAAGTTATATTAACCTTAGGACAAAAATCTGCAATAAACATTGAAAATAAATAATATCCCCAGTTCATGTTCATGTATCTGACATATCTATAGCTACAGTAATCTCTTGTCAACCGAGGCCCCCGAAGCCCGGGCCGAGGGGACTAAAAGCGGGCCCGGAGGCCCGGAGGCCAACAATTTCAAATATTTTTTATATTTAATAAATATCTTACATAACCGACTAAGATGACTAATAATACACCTGGGATCATAAATCTCACAAAAATGAGTTGAAGAATTAAATATTCCACTCCAAATCAGAAATAAATTCAGCACCTGGAAGTCGGTTCCACTCATTTGTCAAGGCTTTAGCAGAGCAGAGGGGATACTGTGGAGTTCAATTAAAACGCTCTCTGCGAAATAATGGAGGAGGGGTTGGCGCGCAAAAGTTAATCTTTGATCTTGAGATCGAAAAATGACATCTTCATTTTGACAGTGAATTTTATTCAGAAAAAAATAACTTTTTTGAACCCCTGATATTTCTCCATAGATTTTTTTTCTGTTAATTTGCTTTCGCTAAATTGAAAAAAAACTTTTTATGATCAATCTTCGACAGAATCCGAAACTATGCTAGATTCAGTATCACCCCAATAATCTATAAACGATCAATATCACAGGGTTGAAATTAAATGCTCTGTGTAAGACTAACTTTCTTCATGTAGAAGCAGAGGAAATTGAATCCAAGTGGGGTTTTTTTTCGTGAACTGCTTGGCTCTTATAACATAAAAAAAAACTTGAGGCTGGATTTATTCATATTAGATAGATTGAAAAATATATTCCTGAAATTGTGACTTGTAAGGAAAATCGTCTAAAGTTCAGGAAGATGATACTCTTCATTTTAGTGGTATTATAACAATTATTCAAGCTGTGCGCTAGAAATGGAAGACCCGAAAATAGGCTGTTGTCGATGATACATTTCGGGATGTGCCTATCTCTGAAACAAAGCAGATAGTTCTATTTATATAAAACGGTCTTATGTTCCAATCACTGAAGATCTTGAGGGATTGGAACAATGAGATTCATACGGTCTTATATGGAATTCCCGATGAAGATCGTGCTCAAGTTTTATTAGATTTTGATTAATTTGTGCATGAGTAAGTAACATTTATGATTTTTTTTAGATTCATCATCTATTTTTACTTTTAATGTAAAAGTGGCAAGACTGACGAATTGTAGGAAAGCATCGTTAAAAGTTGTTGATTATAGTGATAATTTGTTCTTTTTTCACATTTTATAGATTTTTTCAAAAACAGAAAGCACTAGGATAACGAAAACTTGGATTCTTACATAAATTTTGATGTTTTTATCTCAAAGATCAAAGAGTAATTTTTGCGCGCCAACCCCTCTTCTATTATTTCGCAGAGAGCGTTTTAATTGAACTCCGCAGTATCCCCTCTGCGTTGCTAAAGCCTTGACAAATGAGTGGAACCGACTTCCAGGTGCTGAATTTATTTCTGATTTGGAGTGGAATATTTAGTTCTTCAACTCATTATTATGATGTTAATTTAAGGTATTTGTAAATTTAAAAAAAAACACATTTGCAATTGTGGGCCTCCGTGCCCGCATTAAGGTAGGGGGCCTCCGGGGAATCGCCTAATAAACAAATATTTGTAAATTTAAACGTTTGAAAAAATAAGAGGGTAAAAGAAAAAAGAAAAAATAAGATAAAATAAGAACGTTTGATAAAATATGAAAAAATAAAAATAAAAAATACGCTGCTGCTTACGCGTACTCAGCTAACTGTCGGACTTATTTCGACTACTATAGAATGTTAAACAACTTTTATATTTTTTATCTATTTTTCACACGTTATATGAAACCTAGAACAGAAATAATCAATAAACATTGAAACTAAATAATACTTGGTTTTCCAGTTTATGTGTCTGACACATCTACTACTACAGTAATCTTTTCTTCGATTCCACTGGACGCAGTTGGGGCGTTTTCTTATCTAATCAATTATCGCATTGTTCGAGTTGTTCATAGAGATCTGACCTTGTTGGAGTGATGCTCAACAGTCTCTTCATCGTCAACACTAGCGGGTAAGCACATCTTCTTCCTGAGATCCTCGTTGTTGCCACGTAAGCAGTAGTAAGAAGTAGACGACTTGTTTGCATCGTCTCTTCTATGCAACTCACTTGTTTACGCAATAGAAGATTGTGTTCAACCAACCCTCTCTTATTTACTTGATTGTTATTGTTCTTTCTTCAGTGATGTGATCCTTGAGAAACACTGGAAGTCTGTCATTCATCGATCTATTTGTGACTACTTCTTCGATGCACAGAAGAAGGTTTGTGATCCTCCACTACAAGACATACATATTCCTTGAAAAAGCCACTGTAGACATCCTTCTTAAAAGTGTCTTCAAGGATCGCAAAATTTGCTAATAAAGCTATCTATTAAAGGAGGAGTAAGAGGAAAATTTAAATGATCTTGCTGACTGCACTCTTTTGTCGCAGTCATTAACCATAACAGTTTTCCGAAATCCCAATTTTGATGTATCATCAATGACCAAAGATATAGCAAATTGGCTGTCTGCCAAACATCTCTGACGGCAGGCAACGAGTGAGAGAGTATGCAAAATTAGGAGAGTGCGTCCACCATTTGCATCTCTCGCTCGATTTCTTAGAGTCCTCCTTTAATAGAGTGATATTATTCCTTAATTGATTTTAAAGTTCTATTTGAATGGATAGATCCACAACCACAAGATACTACCTACGTCATTCATTGTTTAAATACAGGCAGCTTGCCCTGAGGATGTTCCTCCAATAATCGCCACTCCTCATCACTATCTCATTTCTGTCTACCATAGTCAAATATTCCTTGTTGCAGTTTCCACTGAAGAAAGTGAGTTCCCTTTCCATCGGTCATCATATTTCAATGAATATTTGCAGCTCCTCCTCTAATGGTTATCGAGTTTCTTCATAGAGTTGTAGCCACACTCACTTCATACTTTGACGAATGCTCTGACTCTGCCATCAAAGAGAACTGTGTCATGGTATTTGAGGTGAGTCTCTCTTTTTATTTCACATTTTCTTATGTTTCTTTATGTAGCTTCTCGATGAAATGCTCGACAACGGGTATCCTCTGGTCACCGAACTGAATATCCTCCAAGATCTTATCAAACCTCCCAACTTTCTCAGGAACATTGCTAATCAAGTACAGTATTTAATAATATATATACTAGGCCTTATCCAACTAATGTGTTATATCGTTCAGGTCACAGGTCGGACTAATATCTCGGAAGTACTTCCCTCTGGTCAACTTTCCAATATACCATGGAGGCGGCACGGTGTCAAGGTTAGCCTAGATTTAAAAAAATAATTTCTAACTCGATTACTGATACAGTATACCAACAATGAGGCTTACTTTGATGTTATCGAGGAAATCGATGCTATTATCGACAAGCAGGGAGCTACTGTATGCTCAGAAATACAAGGCTATGTGAGTGAACGAAAAGACCATTATTACTGTATTACTGTATTCATTGCAGATCGATTGTTGTTCTCGTCTAACAGGAATGCCCGATCTAACAATGACTCTTGTTAATCCTCGATTACTCGATGATGTCTCTTTCCATCCATGTGTCAGATTCAAGAGATGGGAGGTACTGCATTTTCCATCACTATTTAGTTTGTCCATCTATCTATTTCTTTAGAATGAACGAGTTCTCTCCTTTGTCCCTCCCGATGGAAATTTCCGTCTTCTTTCCTATCACATCGCCACTCAGAAGTAAGAAATTCATTCTGTTTAGACTCATGCCATTCTAAGTAATATTCAATATGTTATTTCTATTATTTTCAGTATCGTTGCCATTCCCGTTTACGTTCGTCACTCAATTATGCTTAAAGGAGGAGTCGGCAGTAGAATCGAATTGACTGTCGGTCCCAAACAAAGCATGGGCAAAGTGGTACGGTAGTCATTTATTGATTGAAATTTTAATATGAAAATCCTCCTTTTCAGTTGGAAGATGTGGTAGTCGAAATGACAATGCCCAAGGCAGTCCAGAATTGTAATCTCACTCCTTCCGTCGGGAAATATTCATTCGATCCCTCAAGCAAATTACTACAGGTTTGTCATTCACTTCACAATTTAGATCACAATTAAGCATACTCATTTTCAGTGGAACGTAGGCAAGATCGAACTAGGAAAGCCACCAACACTTAAAGGATCGGTGAGTTACGAATGAGATATCTTTATGAGTGCCTCTTTATTCAGGTGACTGTATCGGGAACTGCAGCAGTTGAACCTCCTCCAATCAGTGTCAAGTTTAAGATTAACCAACTTGCAGCCTCCGGATTGAAGGTACTATTTCGAATGACAGATTTGGAGATATGGGAATGGATTTCAGGTGAATCGATTGGATATGTACGGAGAGAACTATAAACCATTCAAGGGAGTTAAATACATAACAAAGGCTGGACGATTCCAGATTAGAACTTGATTACCGTACTCATCACTTATTATCGATCTCTTACTAATCTTCCCAATTATGTAATAATTTTCACTCAATTTTTAGCCTGTATAGCCAGAGTATTTGAAATACATTCCATTTTCTAAGATAATTTGTATAGAGTTGCTAACTTATTGATTTGATTTTCTAGTCAAGATGATCAAGGTTGTAAATAAATCTAACAACGGTCTGTGAATGCATTTTCAAACTTACAAATTTGTTAATATAGATAAATAATATATTTATTATCTGTAAATCGAAGACGACAGGAAACATGATTTGCATTGAAACACAAGTAATGCGAGGGGGACTGTGTTTTGCAGATTGGATGTATTGCATAAACCCTAGCCAATCTGATTACAATTTGAACGGAATTAATAATTTATGGGGTGGAGGAATGGCTAATCTATTCATCATCTTTATATTTATATTTATCTCTCACACTGAGTGTATTGTATGTCTGACTGATCTACCAACACACAATGTACATCAATCGTCAATCGATCACAAGGTAAAACGAGAGGCCGGGAAATTCTTAGCGAATAGAGGGAATCGTAGGGGGAAACTTTATAGACAGACTAGAGAGGCGTGGAAGCTATGATTAGGCAGGCATTAATCAGAGAAAAGGGAAAGTTATCATATCACAACAGGGAAAGGTGAATGGACTACCGTACTCCAGGAAAGAATTGTCGATCGAGGATTGACTTATTTGGAGTAGTAGACACGGTAGTAGAGAGTCTTACTTCGCCACAGCGAATACGAATTGTCGAACTTGAGGAGGTAGACTCCCTGAGAGAATGAAATATTGATCTTTGATCTCTAATTGATGATGTTACCTGTCCAGGATAGACGTGACTTCCTGCATAGACTTCCTCGTGAGATTCCCGTCTGCAAGAGAATAGTATTTTTGATTTCATCGTCACAGTAACTAACCGATAGATAGGAATGATCTCATCTTGATGGGGCTTATTGGGATCTCTTCTCTTCTCCTTCATTGGATTTCCTCCTTCAACATCTCCCACAGGAGGGCCCATCACAGGAGGACGTTCTATAATAAGAGATCATTCAATTGATTTCCCTTCTCTTTCTCTCTCTTACCTCCTTCAGCAGTTTCTCCTTCTTCTTCCAGATCTTCCTCATCATCTGATTCAGACACATGAATCGACACCTGATCAATCCATTGGTTCCTTCTCTCCCTACTCCCTTCTTTTCTACCTGATTCGTCTCACTGACAGTCCATTCAAAGAGTACTCCGAATCCGATATCATAGTGATCAGTGGCGAATTCCCAGAAGATGCACGATCCTTCGTGATGAGTTGGCACTCGAACCTACACGAGTATACCGTAATCAATTATCGATTCCTAGCAATCACTTACTGTAACAGTCTCTCCGTGACCGACCTTGATGATACCCTCACTTCCTTCCTTCTGAAATTTTTTTAAAATTAAATGTAAAGATAAATTTTAAAATACCTTAATATTAGCCTTGAATACTTGAATGTCCTGTCTGTTCCAGAGTGAAGCGGGAGCAATGGCTGGATTGGCTGGAATGGATACACATTCATTATTCGTCCATGGAATAATCTGAGAGGAACGATACTTGCAGGCGTCTCGAGAATGGAAAATACTTTAGAAAAGTATCCGTAGTTTCCACGAAGAGAGCAATTTTGCACACATATTCACAACATCGATCGAGATGGAATCATCTATTTTGTGGGTATACGGTAGGAGGGGGACGGAAGCGAGAATAGGTCACGCAAGGCTAGAGAAAGAGAGACGCAAGACACCAAATAGCTTGCAGGATACGGTAGGATGAGATTGAGTTAGTACATAGCAGATTACAGATTGACGCTGAGATTACAGTATACACTCTAATTTGTCTAATGGGGAACGACAAAGCTACAGTAATCACGTATCGATTGGCCCTTCAGCTAAACGGGTAAGATGGCGAGCAAGCAATCGCGATGAGATATACAATACTATGGGAAGATTACGGTATTCATTTTCTCGCTGAGAAACCTACAGTGGCAGAAGAGTCCCATTTGAGCGTGGACTGATGACACTGCGATTTATTATCACATTTTAAGTATTTTGTGCTCCACCATCTCAAACGAAGAATGTGAAACAAGGAAAAGATCGATTTTGTATAGATAAACATTTGAGTGGGAAAGTAGATAGATGTGAGAGTGTGGATAGTGCAATAGTAGATCACTTTCCACTAATCGATCGAATACACAATTCAGTGAAACGCACTTCTCTCTCGACCCCAAACTGATTCACAAGTCGATTGATTCGATTTGTTCGACTCATTGTCACCTACAACAACAATAAGAGACTGTGGGATGGATGGGTTCCACGATATTGCTCAGAGGGGAAAAGAGAAGCTAGACTACCGTACTCTTCTTCCTTCTCATCACCAATCGATAACTTACAGGGTAGATCATCTCCTGGTTCTTCATCACTGACATCACTATCGTCTTCCTTCTTTCGTTCCTCCTCTGGATCCATCACCTTCAATCCATCAGTATTCATCTATCTCCCCTCTACTCTTGACCATTCAAAGATGACGTCATCTGGATGGATCAACTCTATGCCAACGAGCCACTCCTTCTAAGTTGATGACGTCATCTGTACTGGTCAACCTCCCTTGTGTTGGTTCCAGTATAATGGCCAATCGATCATTCTCATACCTTCTTCACTTCCTTTCCTTCTCCAGCTGCGTGTTCCATCTGCTGTTGAGCATACACCTAAACAGATTCAATAACTATCCATCTCTATCTCTCCCTCCCCATCTACCGTAATCCTTCCTTCCCTCCTCTCACCTGTGCCATATACTGTTGATAATGCTGCTCTTGCAGCTGTCGGATAAGCGCCTCTTGCTGCAAAATAATCAACGTCATTAATCGGCTCTTTCTTTTTAAATAACATCTCGAAATTCAAAGTGGATCTCCCAAGATTTCTATAACGTAATAAAACAATCGGGAACAAGGCACTTTCTCCGCACTCATAAATCTAGAGGAGCTTCTCGTTTACAGTTCATCCCACTTCTTCAATACCTACTACCCATTGACTGATATCATCCCCGCCCCCCTCTCCCTGCATCAATCCATAGTAATCGTCCACCTATTCGCATCGCCAATGGGAATAGATCAACAATCAACAACGTGCTTCCCTCCTCTTCCACTACTCTAATTCTGTTGCAAGAGAGAGAGAGAGAGAGGAAGAAGGGGGTCATTGAGAGTGTCTTCATCTCCTTGTTGTGAACAGACGAATGTATCAGATGGAAGGGAGCAGCTTACACATCCTTCTCTTTCCTCTTCTTCTCTCCCTCCTCAGGAGGAGGTCACACGGATCTCCCTCCATCTCTGCTCTTCTCTCATCCATCCCTTCACTCTCAATTTACTCTCACCTCTCCCTCCTTGATCTCAACTTGAACATCCAACCTTCAGTCACTTAGCTGTCCACATCTCCCCTGATTGTCAACATCTATGCTTCAACAACATCAGTTTTGAACCTTCTCACAGTCCATTATGAATATTTGTCCTCTTCGAAAGGAAAAGTGCCCATCGGCTCTTCTTCCTATCCGCAACATTATCATTCATCCGTCTTATCTTTTCCCTTTCACTGCATCTTCCCCATTCGAGATTTCGCATTTCCCTTCGGTCATTCATATCCAATTGTACAATCTCTCTCAATTCCATTCAGATTCAGTTCAAATGTCCGATCTGAATGCTGATGTCCTCACTCGAATTTTCCTCAATCTCCAATTCACGGAGAGAGTTCGATTGGAGACTGTTTGTCAGTTATGGCATTTAGTACTCCAGGTATCATCAATCATTCATTACCTTTCCAACCACGGGACTTATCATATGGTCCTTCTCTCTCAATCATTAGGTCACAACTGCTTCCTGTCCCTCCTCTTTCCCTTGATTCCCTCGAGTACAATTGTGCCTCTCTGGCCAAATAACCAATCACCTGACTGACCTTTGCCAGTCCTGCTCGATCGAATCATGCGATATCAGTGTAAGACTCAAGTGATGAAATATTTCAAACATTCGTGACGTAAATATCCGGTCATCTCTCTCTACTTTGCAGAGTAATGCATGCTTCTCTGACATGCGAAAGCTTGATCTTGCAGACTTCCTCAGTAATACCACGGCAGATTACTACCAGCAGGTACCGTTCATCATAATTCCATTCTCATAATTCCATCATCCTTCAGGAATCCATCTCCCTCAGTCCGACTATAATGGGTGTAGTTGAGAGATGCGGATCCTACGTCAATTCTCTTTCATTTGGAAATCGATGGTTGAAAGTGCGACAGCATGTCATTGATACCATTGCAAAGTCAGTTGCTTCAATCATCAACTAGACGATTTCTTTCTTCCCGAACGAAAAAAAACCGAGGTCGAGGTTGAAACCCAATCTCTTTGAACTTATCGCTACTCATCTTTGTTTGCATCAGCCTTGAGATTCAAACTTTGCTCGAGTTTGCTATTCCCTCTCGGATACTGGAACAGCCGGGGTAAAAAGAGGATATACTAAACGGAAGAGAATATCTCTGTCTCTCTGGAAGTAGTAGTACATCTACCTCTTCCTCCCACCTTCCCTCCTCTCGTCCATTTGCTAGCAAGTAAACACCATACTTTCTTGTGCCATCAGTGGTGGATCTCTCAATCTCTCAATGACGGGAGAGATAGAGGGCTGATTGAGAGAGACGAGAGATCCATCCAAGTGAATGACGTCGGAAGACAAATGGACGCATCTTCTTCCGGGGGCACTGTTGATCTACTCTCATTCAATGATAGCCACTACACAAGGGCTCTTGTTTTGAGTGATCTGGAGAGTGAAAGCTTCTTCTGGGGATCGACAAGTATCAACTCTCTCTCTCGTCTTTCAGCAATTGCACTCAACTCCGTCAACTTGATCTCGGTGCTGTCATTCTTAATGCGGATATTTCCAATCTTCTACATGCAGTCTCATACCAATTGAGAGTTCTTTCACTTGAGGAGACCAGCTGGGTGAATAATGACCACGCTGAAAAGGTGATCCTCCCATCATCTTTCCCTTGTATAATTGGCCTTTCGATCAGATGGCTGATATGTTATGCATCTTCACTCAACTCGAATCGATTAATCTCCGCAGTGCAATGTTCTCCATTGAGAATATCGTCCATCTGCCAGCAACCCTTCGGTGTGTACATACCTGCGTACCTCATGTACTTAAGTACGCAGCTACCCGTTAAAAAAATTCTGATTATAGTAAAAAGTCGGCTCCCAGTGAGAAATTTTCGATTTTTTGATTGTTTTGTGTAAAATATGACGGTTTTTTGAGAGGAATAGGTCGGCTACCCGTTGAAAAAATCCTAATTTTTTGCGGCTACACGTTATTGTAGGCAGGAAAAATTCCAAGTACATACTTGGCACAGGTATGGGTGTGTATGAATTCCTTCTTCCATCATACAACCAACGTCTCTCAGTCAGATCGATATTTCCCATGCTCATCACTTTTCTGAACTAGCCATGGTCTCCTTTCTACGTCAACATCCTCGATTGGAATCATTCAGTGCCTCTCCCTGTCCAGTCATGAATCAGGGTCAGCCAATGCAATACATGCAACACCTCATCCGTTTCCTCTTCAGATATCATGGATGCCCTCTCCGATCTACCAAATCTGACCAATCTCACACTAGGATTCATCGATGATCGTACCATTGACATGTCTTGTCTTGCTCGTCTCATTGGATTACGATCTCTTACTCTGCAGGTTATCCAACAAAGTATTCTCCTCTACATTAGCCCATTTCAGTCAATATCATCTCTAAACGAGTCATCTCTTCTTCCGATTCTTTCCTCTCTAACTTCTCTCTCCACTCTTTCACTTCGTCGATGTGATCGTGTCTTTGACTATTCATCTCTTTCCTTCTGTACTCTTCTTTCTTCTCTCACTATCACTGATACCATGCAGGTACTTCTTCCTTCTCCTTCTCTAATCATTCTTCTCTCTTTAGCTCTGCGACACAGATCTCATTCTCCTCTCAGCTCGATGCTCTCTTCGTCATCTCCATATCTCCAATTGTATCAATGTCACTTCACAAGGCCTTTGCTATGCACTTTCCCATTCACAACTGCAGGAGGTACGAGATAGAGAAGGGGGAGAACTTCTCATCCTTCTTCAGTTCCTCATCACTCATTGTCCCTCTATCACTGACGAAGTGATGTATACTCTGGTGACTACTCAGGAGACCATAAGGGAGATCTCCATTGAGAGATGTATTGGAATAACAAGGTATCCCAGATACATATTCGCTTTTTCGAATGCAATACACAATGTGCAACACGTGTCTGCTCAACGAATGAAATCTGATGCTTTCTTGCATTCCAGCAAGGGAGTTGGAGCTCTCGCGTGGCTCCGCAACATTCGAGCACTTCGTAAACTCGATATTTGTAAAAATCGGCAGATCGATGATAGTGCCGTCGAGTCACTTCATAATGCACTTCTAACTCTCTCAAGGTAGGGATGGATCATACATCCAATTGAAGGAATTCAATGTCCTCACTAGAGATACTTGAAAATAGACAGAGTGATGTGTTTTCACATGACGCTCAAACCGAAAAAAGGAAGAAAAAGAAAATAGGAAAGGAAGGAAAGCGGAATGGGGAAGGGAAAGAGATACAGTAGAGAGAAGAGTGGAGCACAATTGCCACTCTTTCTAGAATCGCCTGAGGGAAGGAAAGAAAAGTAGTTAGACGAAAGGAATATAGGAGAGCATAGATCAATACAGTCATATGATACGGTTACTGCGAAAATACATCTGTGTAATGGTAATAATAGTTATCCTACCGTAACTATAATTATCGCTACCTACATATCTATCGTTTAATCCATTTCAGAAGACCTCAGCCCTTTCTCTCAGCATCAGATACAGATTGTCATAGGAGTCGCAAGAGGAGAGAAAGATCGCCAGCCAAGGAACAAGTGAGATATCATCAACAGCAAAATAGCGAGGGGCAATACAACCAAAGTAGTACGATAGACACTGTAGAAAAAGGATGAAGCGCAAAGCCTTTCACGCCTTATCCGGCAAGATTTATTGAGTATCTTAGCAACGGAAAATGAGAGAGATTGAGAGAAAGATAGAGAGGAGGAGGGGAGTATCCAATCTGAGAAGAGAGGACTCAGTTGTGAAGAGGAGTGTGCGACAGGAAAGGCAAAGGCATAGTAACAGGAGAAAAACCGCGACGCGACTATCGAATGCGTCGCGGTTCTCCTCCTATCTGAATTCCCCGTAGATGGAGAAGCATGCGAAAACAAGTGGATGAGAGTAATGAAAGGCAAAAGAGAAAAGGAGGGATTAGAGGATGAATGAAGAATGAAGATCCTTTTGATGCACTCAATGGGGTTGGAATAAATGAAGAGGAGGAGAAGATGAAGAGGGAGAAGAGAGCAGCGAGAAAGAATAATAGAAGATTAAAACGAGAATAATTCAATTGCATTATAGACATTAACTCTCCTCGTAGCACAGACAAGTGTCACTCAATGTGTGGAATCAAAAGTGAGAGATTACATTCATCTCATCTATTGAACGAACGAATACGGTACCCATGTAGGGCCATTGAAATTATTGTACATACTACCTCACTAATTGTTTGTGTCATCGAACGATCGTAGTGCAATATTCTATCTCTTGCCATAGTTGTCCCCCTATCCCTGCCCCAATTGAGAACTATCTCATTTTGCCATAATCCCCTCTCATAATGAATATCTGATATCTGATTCGTACGCATCAATCTCTCTCTCTCTTTCTCGCTTTCACTATTTATTATTTCGCATAATCATCAATTCTTTCTGCCATTGAAATTCATCTTCTAAATTATTTCCCAATCTGTTAGATATCCATAATTACGGTAGGTCACACCACCCATACGAGATAGACACCACACCCGATTCGACAGTATCATTCATTAATAAAGTATTTCTAATCGATATTCTCTATCCTACCATACCTGTTCTGGTTGGCCAGGTAATTGTTGTTGTGCGTATCCTCTGAATTGATGGAATGTCTGCGAGTTAAGAGCGTCTTGGATCTGTTTCCTGCAATGCAAAGATAATGAGATAGCGCCCCTCAGTCGTATTCAGTAATACATTTATCCAGATTCAAGGCAACGTGCCTGCAGGAGGAAACATCATGGGGGAGGGGATTGGGATCTTTAACTTATTGCTAAAGAAGATAATAATATCAGTGAGTTTGAAACCGAAATCAGGGTGGTAAATTCACAACAAAAAACGACGACACCCTCTCGTCAAAATATCTTACTGGACCTTCACGTTTCGATATTTAAAAATCGGAAATGAAACGCGATTAGAGGTATTTTGCAGAAAATTTGACGTTCCCAGCTGAGCAATTAAACTCATATTCGAACAAGAAGAATGAATAAAAAGAAGAAAGGAATTACCTCTGACTCTCAACGAGATGCCAATCGATTGGTTGAACTCCTCTCTGCTCTGATAGATCTCCAGTTCCTCCTGACACTGATGCAAGAGCAATTCGTTCCTCACTGCAATTACACCATCTTAGAATTCATATTTACGGGCATTCATAGTTGTCACATTATTAGCAAATGTCACATTATTATTCAATGATTTAGAGCTTCAGCAAATATGAAAATACTGAACTTGATCGTTCATATGTTTTCATCTACTCCCTCTCCCCTGCATTCTCCTCTCTTCTACCGAAATCCCTCTCACCGTTCGGGTTTCGGTAGAGCAGCAACGTGATCGTGTACGAATTGCTTGAAGGGAGGGCACACACTGAAAAATAATGAAGAATGAAATACTATCATTCTGAAATTAAAATCGAATTCAATCATCAACAAAAATTAAACAGTATACCGATCGAGTAGGAAGACGAATGAAGTCATCGCCTGTTCTCTCGGTAGATCACCCAGTTCGCGCCACGTCTTACTGAATGATATATGATTGGAATGGGAGATCAAAGATCAACTATTACACGATATTTAATCAAGATAAACAATTATTCCGAAGCCCTAGTAAATACCTACTCAGAAGAAAAGAGAACTAAAACTTCATATGCCACACTTCATTCGGTGGTATTTATTCCATCTCAATTCCAACCGCATCCTCCCAATTTCCATTTTCCTTTCATGGTTTCCAATTGGATCCGCTCGTCTCAGAATTCGAAGTGAAAACGAACCAGCATAACAATAAGCGGACGGACAAATTCAATTTTGTGTGAGAAGGAAGAAAAATTGAACAAAGAAAGGCCCATTTTCGCAATGCGATCCGTGGGAGGATAGATGATCATAACCAATTGAATGGATACGACGAAGACATCTTCTTTGTATTCAATCATCATAGGAACAGATGCTCTTTCTCTTCCCTCTCCTCCCTCCCTCCTCCTCCTCTTCTCTTCTTCAATCCAATCTAATCACCCAATGTAATGAACTGCAAACGAACGAGTCGTCCTCAATTTTCTCCCCCAAATAAGAGAAGGAAGTCGACGAGGACTGTGAATCAGGAGGAATGAGGAAGTTGTGAGGAGGAGGAGGAGGACGAGGAGGAGGAAAAGAAGGAGGAGGAGGAGGAGATGGAGGAAGGACCAGGAGGAGAAAGTGATGGGAGTACTACTAGAGGACACACTCAATACGGTTACGAGTTCGATAACGACAATTGAGATGAAGGAGAGGAAAGAAGGGAAAGAGAATACAGAGATGGAATTGATAGTGAGATATCCATGGATAGGTACCAATCACCTGTCTATCTCTTCTCTTCTCATTCTTACTCATAAATGACATAGGGAAGACGATGATCGAACACCACAAAGGCAGTGGTTATATTCAATGCAGAAGGGGAAACTGCAGGAGAAGAGGAAGGGGGGCTGCAGATAACCTTCCCCTCCCCCTCTTTCTTCCCGTAACCTCGTTAACGATCGCACTCTCACGAGCCATTATCCATCTTATTCACCATTGTCATTCTCTCTCTCATTGGCAGTGCAGATAAGAGACTACTCGATTCTGAGAGATTTCTAGCTGCGATTCAGTCCCACAAAGAGGATACATCTTCTACTGCACGTTGCGAGTAATGACATTAGAAGGAAGAATGGACCAGAGAGTGCTTCGCACCATCTAACCAAGTAGAAACAATATTGAGGAAAGTTTATGATAAATGAATGTCGAGATCTGACAAATGTCGATAAAACTCACTAGACAATGCTAGAAAAAAATTGATCCTCCGAAGAGAAAACGAAATGTGGTCACAGAAGATCTCTCCGAGAGCGATGAAGCGAGAGAGAATAGGTAAAGAACGGTATCCGACAAGAGTATCGAGATATCGTCATAGGGAAAGGAGGGAATGGAGGGAGGAGATGGTTGTATTCTCTTGTCTCCCTATAGCCCTTCATCCTCTTTTACTCAGTCACAGTCTACTCCCCCTCCTCCTCCTCCTCCTCATCCTCTTCTACTCTTCTTTTCTCAACGAGAGGACTCTCGTCTAAATCTAATCAGTCTCCTTCTTCTCATCTATCTCCTCTCCTCTCTTCTATTCTACTACATTCCTTCTCTTCGACTGATCATCACCAACCAATTCAATCTTCTTCTTCTTCCTTTCGATCCTTCCGACACGGCAAAAACACTCGAAAAAATCCACTTCGTTTGCGTGATTCTCTTACCAAATCGGTAGTGAGAGGAAGAGTAAGGAATACACTAAACCACTACCATCGAAATTCAATTTGAAATAAAAGCTTTTGAACGTACGCTAGATCTTTCCATTCTTTTTTTCATCGAACGATTATCTCGATTACGACAGAAACTACATGGTTTTTCGGAATCTCGGAGAGTAGGAAAAAGGAGGAGGAAAGAAGGAGGAAGATGAAAAACGTGTACGGTGAAGATATTACCACTTGAGAAGTAATTGGTGTAAAAAGAAGACAGAAATTAGAAGATGTGCTAGAAGCAGATAGACAGAAGAGTTGTGAGCAGAAATTCTTAGACGTATATCAAATTCGATCGCGGTTCGATATTCAATGCGACCCGTACGCCGTTCTGTATCACTCTACTTAAAGAAAACCAAATTTTGCAAGGACACGGACCAATCTGAATCTCAGTTATTTATAATCTGCATGGTCATTCAAGGAATCATGAGATGACCACTCCAGAATGAGTCGGTATCACTCTCCTTTGCGCCCATCTATATAAGCCATCCCATTGAACAGGGGGTATTGAGACTAGACCAGATGGGCAAACTTATACAAACTATTTCGCAAGTACCAGAGGGAGGACGGAAAACTTAATTTTACGATAATGGAATATGGTGGAAGAATATTCTCAAGAAAAGAAGGCTGAAATGAGAAGGAAGGAATGGAAAGGGAATATGAGGAATGGATGCACCCTCTGTCTCCACTTTCTCAGATACACTAAAGAGGGCGGAGTATTCCCAACTTGGAAAAGGTGTGGTGGATAGGGACGGATCAAGTCTTGTTTAAGGCCAATAACTTGGATCATTCCGATGGGATTTGTGATGGGAGACGACAAGAGAGACACTCGAGGGATGCAGATATAATCAAGGATCAGACTGGTTCAGTCTTTACTCGTCTCTTTTCAAATCGAACAAGTTGCTTCCTTTCTTCTCTCTACCATCCACGTCCACTTCCATCTGTCATTTCGAATTACACCATTCAGAGAAGAAGAAGAACAAGTGGACGACAAGAAGGAAAGAAGAGAGGGAAGGAAGTGGAGGAAGGTGGGAGGGGACATAATCTGTACTTGCACACTTGCAGAATACGATAGAAAAAAATAGAAGAGATTCTATTTCCAATTTTCGAGAAAAGAGTGAACCTCAAACAATAGAGTCCGTTGATTTATGAGGTGCAATCATTCCATTGAATGGGGATTGGGCAAGTCTACGATTACGAAGCATTGAGAATTGTATACGAAAAGGGGAAAAGCGCAGAGAATCCGCCACTCTCTATCTTGCTTCTTCAACGCCTCCAACTCCGTGCATTGGCCTTCAATTTGTATCCTATCGAACGTCACAAATCTCCTCTCTCATAAACATCCGTTTGATCACTCGTATCAACGAACGAGAATATTCTCTTTCCTTGTGCAGGCTTCTCTAATATAACTGCGGATTCAATGGAATCCAATATGATAGGGCTTCTCGATAATCATATCAAATAAACTGGTCATATCTTCACGGGATACATTTGGAAACAAGGTCAATAAATATTCTGCATCATCGACCTGAGGACAGGATTGGTTCACAGTACGACCTAATGTGACCTCCCGTCGAAGACCTCCCCGATACTCTCCTTCTTCAGTCTACAACCACTCTTCGTGTGTCGACACACTTCTCTCTGATTGATGTGTCAGAGTGACGGATTCCACTCTACCCCCACCACAACATCTCCCCCCCCCCCCCCCTCTCCTTCTCCTTCCCCATCCTCAGACCGACTCGACATTCCTGTTATTCCCTACCCAATTCAGTTCCATCTTCTGACGATAAATTCGTTACCCGAATAGGTCAACGAAGTCTTGAGTGTAAATACGAAGGAATGAAGAGAGTGTTCACTGTGTGATTCAGATTCCCTCATCTCAAATTCCCATTTTTGAATGCGAGAGAAAACTGAGCAAAGACGAGGATTCTCTAATGATATGCACTTCTTCCATTTAATTCCAGAGAGTAATGTAATACGAGAGTAATGGGACACATTCAATTAGCATCCAGAGAAGGAAGACATAAAGTTCGTTCGAGAGATAAATACAATTGAGAAGGACGATAACACGTCTTGCCTTCACTAGATAATACAACCAGACAGCACTTAATCAGACACGGACAATAAAATTCTCATACGCATACAGTCCAGAAAGATCCAGCAGACAAAATAATAATAATAATAAAAACGGAAAAATGAGGGACTAGAGGAATACAGAGATGGGCGCATAATGAGCGTAAGTGAGATATGGGATGGTTATGCATACGAAAGATGAGTGAGAGTGTGAAGGAACGGATGGAAAGGACGAAGAAGAACAGTAAACACGTAAGAGATATTCATAACTATCCATCCGCTTACACATATTCATAAAACAAGGGATGGATATCCATATTTCAGACCAATATGGAATATAGCCTTCTACTCTTCACACTTTCTAGCATCTCATCTCGACCCAAGGGACGGAATTGAGATGAAGAGAAGGAAGAGTCGTTTGAATGAAGAAGGAAAAAGAGAGAGAACATGGATAATGAAGAGAATGAAGAGATCTTCCCGTCACTGATCAAGTTCTGTGTTCTATGAAGGAATATGGGGACATGCCTACCCTTGTCCCAAAGGAACCAAGACAATAGAAGATACGACTCTCTTACTGAGTTATAGACATCGGTTCAACTGAGATGTCGCGTCCAACAATAGAAAAAGAGACAAATGCACGTTCATACCAAATGCAAAATGGTATTGTTTTTCCCTTGAGCGCTCTTGTTCTGCGCATTTTCACAATTGGTCGAATTCTTCGTATTCAAAACTGAAGAACAGATAGGGAAAATAGAGACGAGATTGTGGTAGAGATTCGTTAGCCCTTCCAAAGGGAGAAGACAAGTTTGGATGGAAGTCCCAGTAGACAGAGTAATTACCCCCTCCCTCCTCTTCCCTCCCATTCACTACATCCAAAAAGAAAGAAACAATCACCGAGTTGCAAACAGAGTTCGTTGATTGAATCAATTCCAGATAGAAATTAGAAAACCCAAAAGGAAAAGTGAACTTGAAGAGGAAATGAACTTCATTTCTCAAGTCACAAAGGAAATATAAACTTTAGCAATGGGACAAAAGAGAGACAGAGATTTGATTCGATAAGAAACAGTGGGAGAATTCAATTGAGGAAGGGGAAAATCAAGTCTCCAATTTCTTATTGAGAAGCCTTTAAATCTTTTTCTCTCACAACGTCACACACGAGATTCAGATTCCCCTCTTACTTGTAACCATAGATTATTCCAGAAATCGAGGGATAATTCTAAATTCCGAGAGCTACATAACATCTAGTCGACAAAATAGCTCCCAATGTTTTCTACCATGGAAAATATGGGATGGGGGCATGAAATGGAATTGGATCTATCTAGATTAGGAGAGGGTTCATCCAATTCGAAAAGTCTCCAGAGAGATCTTCCCGAAAAATAAGACGAATGGGATGTGAAAACTGCAGGAAACTCTAAATGGTCTCCTAATTCAGTTTGCGCTTCTACCCGAAAGAGTTAGCAGCAAGTTTTCGCTTTCTGCAAATTTAGGATGACAAAGTTGGATTCGCACTGGACGAACATGAGAGTTCAGTGAGAGAAAGGAATATCGACAATCGAGGGATGAATAAACGGAATAAAACATTCTCTATTTGTCAAACCATCGTGTCCTCATTCTGCCAAATTCTCACATAACGACAAGATAAGGGATCAAGAATCGCTGAAAACCATTCATCACGCTAGGATGAAACCGCAACTTCTCAAGTCGAGAGACAACTAGCAAAGTGTGCATTTCATGGACATTTTCCATCCATCTTCTACTTGGTAATCCCTCCCCCTCTATACCCGTTCCATCATTCTACACAGGGAAACAACATCCATAACACAAGACTTAGCTACCAATTTCTGAACAACGAAGTTACTGAAAAATTGCTTTCGTCAAAAAGACTTTCCAACTACGTGCTAAAAAAAAATGAAAAAGGAGAAGGGTGGAATTTCATGATCATACAAAGATAGAAAACTCCCGCGAAGAGTGATTTGATGTGAATACTTTGAATACGTCAGAGTGAAATGGAATATACCGTGGACAGCGAAGGTCAGTGAAGAAATTGAGACCCGATTATAGGGGAAATCCAAGGATGAACCTTTTTCGAGTATGGACCAATCCTTTGAGACAACAAGTAATATTACGAGAAGTATTCACCAGCTATCGTCCATAATCATCTCTCATTTAAAAGAAAATAACATTATGTGAATGGGAGAGCTAAGAATTGGGAAAGGACTGGAAAACACATCGAATAATCCTTCCCTTCAATGACCTACTCCAAATCTCCGCAATATCGAGATTATCCCCGAGATGAGAAAATAAAGTTCGCGTGGGCATGGGAAAAAGGCCGATTCATGATTGACGAAGTACGAAAAGAAAAGGAATTGAAGGGACTTACGTTCTATCGTTCCCGACGAAATCGAACCAGCCAGAATCATTCTGAGAATCGTCAAAGGGACCGTGACGGACCTGTTAAAAGGGGTAGGTACGAGAGTATTTACAGCAATGCACAAATAAGTCCCTTTCTCCGTCTCCAAGGAGATGAAGAGATTATTTCAAGGAAGAGTAACTGAGTGAAAATACCTTAATTTTAACTAATAGTAAAATCGTGCACCTGCTTGGAGAGAGCGAGAAACTTGAGACGCTCTTCATAAGAGACCTGCAGCTCTCCCGAATTCTCGGCATCTTAATAATGTCAATAGTCTTAAAATTTGAAGATTCTATCAGACATCAAGACAAACGTGTAGTCCAATTTTAAGGAATCATATACAACAGCTTGTGTTAGGTAACCGACCTCGATAGAATTTGATGCCGAGCTTGTATAAATCTTCAATGGGTATGCCGAATTCCTTCTGGACGAGAGCTTCTTCGGAAAGGGCCACCGATCCATCGGCGTTATTGTTGACAACCACCGTCTCAGTCATAACGACTGCAAAGAAATGAATGTTCGAAAAAATCTCTCACTCAATCAAAATAAAAATTGTAGCGTAGCGATATGTAAAATTGATAAAATTAACATAATATAGAACAGAAATGAACATTATACTTCGTATCATCGATTTAACGACTGATGAATAGCTGAAAACTAGCAGAAATTGATCAAAATGAGGGATGAAACGTCAAACGTATTCCACGTAACTGAAGATTTGGCTTACCGTACTTCATGAATGGAACTTGAAGTATCAACCACTGATTTTATTTTTAGTTACCGTAACTTTCAACAATTGATTTTTGTTTTATTCTATTTTTTCTCATCAATTGTGATTGTGAATCCCCTTGAATTTGTCCACTACAAAAGATAGTCTGAGTTGGTCTCTCCTCATCACTGCATCACTCAGACTGATTGTGAGTCGACTCGGACTAGTCCGTTGACACTTCGATCTCACGTCTTCAAGTGACTCATTGATCTCTATGAGTTCAAACAATAATAGCTAATTTCGTGCACTGAGTATCACTCCCTCCCTCTCCCCCTCCCCTTCCCTCCCCCCTTCTCACGAGTGCATATTGCACCTCCTTCTCTCAATCGTCACGCGGACTACTATCTCTCTCCCTTATCATAGAAATCATTATCCACAATCATTCCACAGATCATTGATACATAAGATACTGTAGTCCAATGAAACCAAAAAAAGAAGAGAATACCTTTCATCAAATCATCCCCAGTCAGACTTTTCTCTACAGTGTAGTCACAAGTCGACAAAGTGAGAGCCGATCAATGGTTTGATCACAGAGACGATTGCATTTCAAGGATATCCCTTGAAAGCGTCAAACATGAGATCACTTCCAAAATCGGCAGATCACTAGTCCAAAATGCTCAAATGACACAAAATTTGTGCAGAGATTCTAAATGAGCACCTCAAGGGAAATCATCCAAACGGGGGTCAAAGTCCCTCGAGGTCATCTGATTTCTCGCTTATTCTACAATGAATCATTCCATATCTTATATTTCCTACAGTACTCCTTCTCACCTATCCAGTAGAGAAGAGAGTGTATTCTGCCCATGGGAATGATACTGGCCTATCGTGGACATACCATTGGCTATCATTGCATACGGAACATTTGAGTGCATTGCACTCTCTTCATTCCCCATACTCTCTCGTTCTCTCTGATTAGTGAGTGAGAGTGAGAGACAGTCCAACTATTTCCTTCCTCATCATCCTCAAACTTACGTCTATCGTCACATTTTTCTCACGTGTCCATTCAATTTCCCCCTTTCGCAATGAGTATTTTGGGTGCTTCCAAAGTTTGGAATCCAAACCACTAATTCGTTCCCCTCAATAGGTAGAACGAATCGATTAATCAGTCAGGTGTTTACCAATACTGAGATCACCGAATTGATCTTATCAATACCATACACAAGTTTCTCTGCTTTTTCTATCTAATCATTCCTCTTCACTCTCAATTTCCCGCACTCTCTCAACCCCTCTCACATCTCTAAATCTCTTCAATTCTAATTGTATCTTCTCGTCTCTTTCTCTCTTCTCTCCTTATCTGAACACTCTCTCCCTCTTCTGTATCTCTGTACTCTCTTCTCTTTATTCATTCTCTTCATCTCTCTTTCTCTTCATTCTCTTCATATTCTTCATTCTCTCTTCATTTAGCTATCACCATCACGCGTCTTCGATAGAGGGGCTACAAATGGGCTCTCCCATCCGATTCCGTCCACTCTCCATCCCACTCTTCACCATCCCTCATTGTACCCACAAAAATTCCCTCCTCTGAAACGTTCCCTCAATGAAATCCATACAAATTCTTCAACATCCCAACCAAATCTCAATCTCAATCATGTGCCTACAGTATCCCCTATCATTGATTCCTTTCTTCACTTTGTCGATTATCTTCCTACCGTAATCCTCATTCAGTTCCTCTCATCCTACCGTACTCCTCTCTCTTCATCATCAATGATCGCTCTTCGTCCTCCTCGTCCTCCATTCGTTGCTCTTCTCATCTTCGTCCTTCCCTTACATGCTTATGCATCCATTGCTGATACTATCGAGGTACATTCACTATCAATCCACTTAATAGAGAACGTCTATTCAATGGCTTCTCACTAAATGCTCTCTTTATTCTCCGTATTCTCTTGAACGGAATGATGAGAGAAAGAGGATAAAGAGATGCATTTCTTGGGAAGCCATTCCTTCAACGAAACTCGTCTCTATCACATGGGAAGAGACTGAAACGAACTCTTCAAGAGAAAAGGGAACATCTGAGAAAATAAAGAGAATGAATCATCTTGCTTAGTGATGACGTAACTACTCTTCAGTCCATCCCTAAGTTCACTTCATCCTATCGTCCTAAAGTAGCTGTGATTGGTGCAGGAATGGCTGGTCTTTCTACTGCAAGAAGGTATCTAGAATTGATCTTTGATCTTTCTGAAGATGAACTGATCCATTTCAGATTGAATGAATTGGGTGTTCCTTCAGTGGATATCTACGAAGCTCTCGATAGAATTGGAGGACGAATCCATTCGGTCCCTCATTGTGAGTGACATATTGATCTTTGATCTCTCCTTCCCTCCCTCTCTCTAATCATAGTCCCTTACTTGGTATCGTTCGTCTGCAGAATAGATAAGAATAGGTCGGAAGTGATAAGAGAAAGGGAATAATCCGAGAGGGGCTAGTCTCAAATCGATGGAAGAGATCGGGCGTTGACCCCTAATTATGAGAGATAGAAAGACTGAAACGAATAATGATACGCTTAAATTGTACACTGAATGAATCATAATTCTTTTCAGTAGGTGGATATCTTCAACATGGTGCCCAATATATCAATGGAGAACAGAATCCAATCTATGAAATCGCAAAGGAATTGGGAGTCATTTCGGAGGTAGTGCATTCAATTGTTTTGTTTTTTAGCATTTGATTTTATTTTTCTCCCACAATCAATTCCATTTAGGTCTTCGGTGATCTCGAACATTTGGACGAACCTCGTTTCCTCTATGGAGACTGTGATGTTAGCAAGTGAGGGAGAAAGAATAGGAGAGAGATCTATGGATATAATTACAGATCAGACCTCGATCTATTCATTCAATTCACTTCTCCTCTTGATCCGAAGTATCGAAAGATTGCCCATGAAGATGAAATTGTGTCCAGAAGAGATTCAATCCATGATGTATATCAGAGAGATTACAAACAGTTTATTCAGGTTAGATTTGATCTATCTTCTCTCAATCGACGATAATAATCCCTCTTCCTTCAGCATCACAATATCTCGGGTCATCGTCGTGATGTTTTCGATGCTCTTTCTCTCACTTTCCGATCTTATTGGGAATTCGAATGGGCTTCTGATTGGAAGGATGTGAGTATTCCATTTCACCTCGAGAAAAGAAGAAAGTGACAGTTTCAATCAATAATATCATACGACAATCTTACTTATCACTGTCGTCATGTGATAACTCAGTCTCACTCACGGAGGTTCAAACAGCTCCATCCCCCACATTTAATTTCCACTAACAGCGGCGACTCCGCCCCCTATCACGCTCATTGGCTGGCGAGGGGTGCGAGAGCGCCACTCTCTCACTGCCCTACACTATCTCGCACACGCAACGCATACGCAGCGCGTCATTTCCATTCCAAATTGCAATAGATCCGGAACTCTTACAACGAAAATATGTGCGCGGGAAATTTAAAATTATTTTTTTCTCCGCCGTTTTAAGATGTTGGTACTGAACACTCGTGTCACTGATAACGATTCCTTTCTTTCTTCCGCGAGTCTCAATCAAACCCGCCCATTATGTCACATTCTAGTGAGAGACACGTGAAAACATGCAATTTAGAAACTTAAGAATTAGAGAACCTAATGATTTTTTTCAGCAATCTCTTCGTAATCTTGCCGATTGGGATGACAAGGGAGAAATCGGAGTATCGTATTCTACTAACAAATTTGGATATAAGGGTAAGTCGATGATAACCACAAGAAGTCAAGAGGTTGAGTATTTTCGAAACGATAAATTCTTCAGCAATCATCGACAAAGTCGCATCTGGAAAGGGAAAAGCCCGTCTTCATCTCAATTCTCCAATTGGAAATATCAAATATAATGATGAAAGAGGAGTTATGTAAGTGAAGATGAAGAAATTAGAATGACGATGACTGACTCATTCATCTTCTAGTCTCACTCTCGTAAATGGAACTTCCATCGATACAATCTATGATTATGTCGTTGTCACCACTTCCCTCGGACATCTCAAGAAGTATCACACTGTAAGTATACATTTATGATTATCGAATTACTCCATCGTTACCAAGTTCTGCAAAATATAGTTACTTCTTTCAGAAACTCTTCACTCCCAACGTTGGAAGATTCAAGAAGCGAGTTATCGAGCACGTTGGTATGTCTCTTCAATACACTTCTTCAATATTCAATCTTTGAACTTTACTCTTCAGGTTTCGGTGGATCCGCTAAGGTTTTCTTCCGATGGGCAAACAAATTCTGGAATGAGGTAATCTAAAAGGAGTTCTCAATCAGTTTCATTGATATATCAACAGGAGGATCTGTCGATGGTGACTCTTGCTGTGAAGGGATGCAATGGAAAGGAAGAAGTTGATCCATTCGACTCTGAGATTACTACTCTTCAGGTACATCTTTTTAACAATTGATAGCCAATTGATAGTCACAGTTATCTTCAGCCTCTTGAATGGGAACCTCACACTCTGGTTGCATGGATTGCAGGTCGTGGTCCCAAGATATTCGATGAAATGGATGATCAAGAACTGAGGTAAAGACAACTCATATTGATCTTTGACCATTCCATTTTTTTTCAGTTACCGTATCACTGACCTCGTGCGCCGTCTCATGAAGAACGAGACTATTGAGGCACCGGAACTCATCGTCAGGTACTGTATTATCTCATTGAGTAGTTCAACGAGTCATCATCTAATATCTCTTCAGATCTAAGCTCACAAAGAACGAATATCTCCTCGGATCCTACTCTTACGTGTCCGTCGCCCAGGTAAGATATTTCAATACTAAACACAAACAAATTCTTCAATTTCAGGCGCGTGCGAGAATATTACATTCTGATCTTTCAATACCCTTAAAATTTGGTAGCCACGCCCGCGTTCTTTTCGCGGGAGAGGCTACTCATCACAGGTAGGCAGTAAGTAGTGGAATAACCTTTGAAGTTCAAAGGATCAAATTCAAATTCAATTGCACTCTTTACCATTTCCCATTGAAGTGCTCCCTAATCCATTCCATTCAGACTGTTCGAGACAGCAATCGGTGCATTCCTTTCTGGTCGTCGTGAGGTGAGATCTACCGTATCCTCTCAACCTACCGTAATCCTTCTTTGATTCAGGCTGATCGTCTCACGGAAGATTGGACTTCCCGAGTGGAATCATCTCTGGCTGGAGCCTCCTAACATCCCCTACCGTATTCAATCAATACTACGGTGTGGGGTACGTTATGAGTGGTCGCGTTTCGTGTAGCCACACGATAACACAAACAGGCAGTTGGGATAGGCTGATGATTGATTAATCATCTGCTTGACCTATCGTACCTTCTCTGATGCGCACCAGAGATTACGGTAGCTGTCGCCAATCTTCTTTCTTTGCGTTTATTGTTGTAGTATACATTATAATTCGTACACTTTTTATTGTACGCCCATTAACTGTGTATTAGATATCTTATCTATAACTACACACCTAGTAAACAACAATACCCGCAAACTTTCCCATTCTCAATCTTTGTTTTCCCCTTCAGCACTTCCGTATCATATGAAAATACTGATAAAGCTACGTCTATTTTGCTGCCAATTGTGAATACTTGGGAATTCGTTAAGAATTGATCACAGATTGTTCGAAATGTTCATTATGCTGTTAGCACTACTGCAATTACAACCTCGGAATGAAATAGGAAAGACAAGTGGAATTAATCGACAACTATCGACATCTCATCAGTAATAATTTACAATTGGCACATAATATAATTAACATAAACTCTGCCTCTCTCTTTAAAATGCAAACTAGTCTAAAACCCAACTATCTACATTCTTCAATAAATACATTACAAACTAAGTACATTTTCTCATAGGAATACTTCTCTTCACGACTTCCATTTGATTGACTGAAAAATATAATTAAATGAAAAATCATAGAAAAAATCTTTGCCACATCATCCATAATGTCACCATGGATTTTAATTAACATGAAATATGCATACCGTGTTATTCAGTGCCTGCAATGCTTTGAATGCATCGGGGGATCCTTGTGTAAGAGTCGCCGCATATGCTGCCAATTTCTCCCTCTCACGAGTGGAAACGAGAGATTCAATCACTATCTGGAATTGATTTAGGTTGAAATAGCTTGATATTCGTCTATTCCTTTACTTCCCCCCATTCTTCGTACCTCTGTGACATGTGCTTTCTGTGCCAATTTCAATCTCTCTTCATCATCGGTCACTGAACGAAGAACTCGAGCAAGGAACTGAATAGATAGACATTATTTCCCGTGTGAATCAATTATCGATAGAGAGTACGATAATACCAATAGCATTATATATTTCATAGTATTATGATTCTAAATACTCACATCCTTGGGTGGTTGAATTCCATTCGAATGGAGTACTCTAAACAGATTCCTCCATGAGAAGGGACACGACAGTTTAGTGTTGATACCCGCTCGATTCAAGAGGCCTGCAATCCTATCAATATTCCTATTTTACTGTAAAAGACCACGAATATCAAGAATGATAGATTGCATGCAATGTCATCAAATGAATCTTCTTTCCATATATCTCTACTTACCCCTTGCATAACTAGTCTGCACGACTCCTTTATTCTGTAGAACTCTTTCGATATCTGGCCATCTACTCTGTCGAACGAGAGCTGATACAGCCGTCCATACGAATTCCTACAATGTACATTTTATACATCGTATATGGAACAAGAACTGTATACCTTTTCGCTGATTCTCAATAGATTAGAGAGTGATTGAGGAGATGCACAATTATTAGGAGGAAGATCAAAGTGATAGAGACAAGAATAGTAAAGAGTGGCGATAGTCGACTGACCAGCCAATCCTACAAACAACATTCTATTATGATCAATCTCTCTCTTATCCTTATCCTTCTCACCTGCTCTGGGAGGAAACTGTTTCATGAGTGTATGAGAAGGAGCAGCTTTCTTATCTGCTTCCTACAACGATAATTCTACCGTAATCCTCTCTCTTCCCTACCGTACCTCAATCTCCAATTGTCTCTCCATCATATTGATATGATCTGATACGAGAGCAGCTTCAGTGGAGAGGGTTGGATCAGAGAAGGAAGACGTAAGACATCTACAAATATCAGATATATCACAATTTAGTCTGCTTGAAATTAATAATTGTTGAAGACATTGACCTCTTAACAGCTCCTATTCTCGATCTAACATCTCTCGTCTTGCATGCCCCTGCCAATTCGATCATCGATGCTTCAGAGTTACGACCTGATAGGAAGTCAGTGGATTAAATTACATAAATATCCATTACCTAATGCGAAAAGAGTTGTCGTCAATTCAGGAATATCTCTTGTGGTCTTTAAATGTTCGATATACACCTTCAAATGGGGAAATGATTGAACGAAATGGATAAATTACGTACCTCAGCAGCTTCAGATTTCCTCAGTAGAATATCACGGAAGAAGGTCTCCATGAGAGTTGATTTCAGAAAATATAGCACCTCAAAATTGTTTATATAACAGGCCTCTATTTCGATATGAACTCGGATAAATCAATGCAAATCGAAACAGAAAACGAACCGCGAGTATAACATGATGATCAACAATAGCAATAGCTGCATCCAGTAACTTCATTTTGTCTTCTTTCGATCTGAATTAAATCAGTTATCAATCGATTCTCCCTCACTACCGTACTTGTACAGATCAAGAGACACTGTCTCTCCAGTCAGCATTCTTCTCACTGCATCACTCACATCCAGAGCACGAAATCTATCGTTTCTCACCGTCTGAATTATAGATTTTTTCCATCTACCGAAATCGCATATCTACAGTATCATCAGTTACCGTACCTCTAGATGTTTCTGCAGTTTTCGATGTTCGGCTCTCAGTCGATTGTAGTCAAGATCCAGCTTATTCGCTTCTACAATTTTACTAATCAAAAGATAACAACATTTTTATCATAGTTTCCAATATACAGTACTCCTTTGGTGCTCACCTGATGGAAGGGAAGAGGCAGAACATTCGCTCACAAGGGAAGCAGTCGACATTCGAACGGGAAGGACTGCAGTAGCAAGACCTGAGAGAACACAATAATCATGAGAACGGTATTCTTCAAGTGGGCCTATATCTTCTCACCACCATTGTCTCCTCCTATAATTACTCCTCCTCTTTTCTCTCCAATCTCAGTCGTTGTCGATGTCACCATTTCATCTGTCATCGATGTACTCCCAATTTGCTGAAATATGAATCATTCTCAAAGCCATTCTCCCCTCATTCCTCCTCTCTTCACTCTCCCCTCATTCCTCCTCTCTTCACTAACCTCAACAGCTTGTTTCATAATAGTAGGAGTCATCTGTTGATCAATAGAAAGACGACGAGTGGAAGTATTGAATGTGTCTGTCTTCCTATAATCAACCCAAAATCATCCCTTCCTTCTCTCATTTGCTTACCCACTACTTCCTCCTCCATCAGGACTCGTATTACTCACACTAGCTGGTCCATCTCCTCTTCCTCCTCTTTCATGTCCCCCTAATGGACCTTTCCCATGATGTTTCGGAGGTGCACGTCCTGCAACGAATAAATGTATACGGTATATCCACTGTATCGATTGATACCAGCTGAGAATGGAGAATCGGCATCGAATAGATTGGCCATAGCAGCACGAGCAGCTATCTGAATAGAGTATGAGATGATGGAGACTCCACTTCATTCTCACCTGTCTCGACCCAACATCATCGAAGAAATTATTACTCTTCTGCCCATTTTCATTCCAATATGAATCTTCTGGATCATCAAATGTAAACTTCTTGTGCATTGCCATTTTCTTGATTGGAATTGATCATCTACAGTATTACTAACAGTCTACAAAGTATTTGTCAGTGGATGTATAACCAGATGTGATGTACGATGTATAGCGAAATTCAGATTTATTAGATCATAACTTTCTCAAGATTTTCATAAAAAGACAACGAAGAGCCAACAACAACACTCTCGGATCTGATTGAGATTGCAGCTAGTCAAAAATCGATAGTCGAGTATAATTACGGTAAAGGTAGAGAATTTAAAGAACAAATGAATCACAAACGGGAATTTTCATTGAGTATTCGTGAATGCATCTATAACTCACTTTGTGTATAGATTTGGGAAGTCATAATTTTTATTGATATCGGGTCGGAGTAATGGAATAACTGAGCTAAAGCGGTTCAGACTATCCAAAGCAAGAAATATTAACTCGGGATTTTGTGTGGAAATCGGAAGGACAAAAGTGACAGGAAGCTCGACTAAATTGAAGACGAGAGAATGAACTCGGATGGGGTACTGAGGTATGGGACAGTAGAGAGAGAGGAGAGAGACTATCAATTGAAATGAGAATATAAGGGAGAATCAATTTAACTCTGTGCACATTGTACACCAGGATGTCCTCCTTGTCCTCCTTCTTCATCACTATCATCTTCATCGTATGCTTGACCTGCTCCTTGTCCACTCTTACGATAACGATGCTCATCGTATTCCATCAAAGAAACCTAAAGAGACATCAGTTACAAACAGATTAGTAATAATGCCGTCCCGCTTATAAATAAATCAGGAAAGGAGATTTTCTTCACTTCCATCTTTGTCAAATATAGAGTTGATTCAAAAAGAAATTTATATATTCAACATTAGACATTACAACAACATTACCTCTTCGGCACCCGCGGGAGGAGATACTTTCTTGACCGCTGCAAACTGCTTCTCCAAGAGCTGAAAATATATAAAATCAAACGTGACGTTTCCTTTCGAATTATCCACCAACTTAGTAGTTTCTTGTAAAATATGAAGCATTTCAAGAAAGAAATTTCAAGGATACCTTGTATTTGTTCTCATCATCGAGGAAATGCGGGGAAGGGAATTTGATCTCGAATTCAACAACCAAATTTCCCTTGATATCGTGATGGCGAGTAGTGGGCATTCCTTCTCCAGAGATTCCACGGAATGTCTCTGCAACAATGCAATCGTTAATTTTCCACAAAAAAAAATTGATCAATGAAGTAAAGGAAATAAAAAAAGAGATATAGCATAAACTTACTAGGAACGATAATCTCTCCGGGCTTATTTTTCATGAGGATCTTTCTTCCATCGAGATGAGTAACAAGGAATTCGTACCCGCACAGAGCTTCGTTCAGAGAAATTTCCTTAAATTTGCAAGGTTGGGTTTGCCACAGACGTAACAAAAAAATTAAAAGGTATAAACACTAGCGAGAAGAATATGTCTTACATAGTGAAACCATACCTTCTTCATGAAAAGATCGTCTCCTTTCCTTTTGAAAGTTTCATGCTCCTTCACTTGAATTATGATAATTACATCTCCAGGTTGCACTTCCGGCTACAATAAATATAATGTAAAAATGCACAGAATTTCCTTCTTCAGAGATATATCAAGACTCTCAACGATCAAACACATGGATCATTTTTTTAACAGATTTGATTATCGATTACAATCCTTGGCACTTCTTTACTTTAGTGCCCAAATATAGAGAGCCATTTTCTTCCTCGCTCATTCGATCACTCGCTTTCTCATTTCTCGTTACCCACAAATTAGAGTGCGGTCTTTGGGCACTAAAGTAAAGAAGTGCCCAATCATTTCCCAGCATAGGAAAAATAAAATTATTATATTTACATATTTCTTCCTTCACATCTCCATAATACAAAGAATAGTGTTTGTATATTTCGCCCTTCCCCACGTAACCTCTTCATAATTAAACAAAATACAATTTTTGAAAAACTATATGTGACTCTGTCAAACTATCAACAGTTAAAAAAATTAATTCTAAAAATACTCGTAATCGTTCGATTTCTCATCCAAACAATAAATTAGAATAATATATTTGAAACTCACATCCAATTGATCTCCTTCATTTCTGAATACGATCTTCTCATTGTCATCCATCCCACGGTTCACCACCACTTCGAGAACCTACATAATAAATATGAATATTATAATATTTTTGAGGTCAATTAAAGTGAACATTAACTCTGATCCGCGTCTACCAAGATTCAAAGTAAATAATACCTTCTGAACGGTCTTTGTTTTGTTTCCGCTGCATTCTCCACACACATCGTCACGGGGAACAGTTCGGTCTACAAATATTTGTTGTTGAGTTTTGTTTCATTTCAACATAATTACGAAATATGAATACCAAATGTACTTGTATTAACTCACTTCCTTCCCCTCTGCATTCGGGGCACGCAACCACAGTTTGAGTGACCATTCCGGGGCCAATCTTAAACATATACTTATCATACCGAACAAAAAGTGCCCAAGAGCAAGCCTCTCATATCAGGAGAAAACCTACCTGTCTCATGGCCATCACTTGTCCTCTTCCTTTGCACTTTCCACACGTGTAGTTTTTACCCGATTTTGAACCCGTGCTGCAAAGTTTTAATAATATTACATGAGCAATCTAGTAACCTAAAAGGTAGATTTAAAAATCCTTATGAAAACATACGCTTTGCATCCAGTGCACACAATCTTCTTTGTGATCTGCAGCTTACTTGTCTTTCCATTGTAAGCGTCCTCGAGGGAAATTTTCAGAGGGAACACAGTCTCCTGAGAACATGCAATGTCTTCAAAATTTCAAAAATTAAGTTACAGTTGATGAACTAAGAGATAATACGAGTTATGAATATACCTCTCCCTTTCTCGGGCCTCGCCTCCTGCCACTGCTACTTCCCATTCCGCCGAACATATCTCCGAAGGGTGATCCTCCAGCTCCCCCAAAGATATGAGAGAAGAGATCTTCACCTCCGAATCCTCCACCTCCTCCGCCTCCTTAACAGATCAAGTTCATATAATTGCAAATTGGTTTCGTTAGTACAACTAACCTTCAAGTCCTTCCATTCCTCGGGCGTCATAGATCTGACGCTTTCGTTCATCGGAAAGAACTTCATACGCGTAAGAGATCTCCTTGAACTTGTCTCCGTGCTCGGGATTCTTGTCCGGATGATACTCTTTCGCCAGTTTGCGGTAGGACTAAACGAATAAACTTTTTTTTAATGTAGACTATTTCATAACTCGTCGAACAAATTTAAATCTCCAAATAACAAAAGATGATCTAACCGAAAGATACCCACGAACCTTCTTAATGTCATCGTCCGATGCATCAGGTCGTACGTTCAAGAGGTCGTATAACTTGGTATCGGCAGGTCCTCCTCTTCCGCCGCCCATACCGGGCATACCTCCCATGTTGAAGAACATGGTTCTGAAATTAACTGGTAAAAATACGAGAGCAGGTTAATAGATAGAGGTCAAGTACAAATTAATGTCCACAGACTTGAACAAACGCTTAAAAGACGCTAAAACAACGCCAAAACAACGCATGAGTGATGAGAAATGATGCGAGAACGAAGCAATCTGTCGCGAAACTTCGAGAAGAGTCTTCGGCTAGTGACAGCCGCCACAGCGCCCTTTTAAGAACTCGGCGACCTCTTGAACTCACAATTTTGCACACTCTCTCGCGCTTAGTACTCAGCGAGATAGAGCAAGTGAAAATGAGAGAGTATGGCCTCCGCGATTGTGAATGTGGCGGAAAATTCGAGAAATTTTAAAAATTGAAATGTACACCGGTTCACAGCTCACGCACATAGAGTTGACACACAATTTAATGTTAAATCACTATTTTGAAATATTTTCTGGTTATTTTTATTCAGCCGACTTATTACAAGTGTATATATTTTGATAACTATCAGAACTCACAGAAAAAGATACATAATAACCAATGAAAATCAATTAGTATGTGTTTGAAATTTTCTTTATAGTGTACGGTAGTTCCTTTCATGCGTTCGTGTAGTTTCTGATTTGCCTCCATTTTCCTCTCTCTGCCTGCGCTCACGCTTTTCTACCCCTTCTCTGGACTATTTACCGCCTCGCCTCTTTCCATGCACATGCTCGATGGATTTGACACCTCCGAATCGTGAGTTTCATTCTATCCCATTCCAACAAATAGTCCATCGAATAGATGTACATCTTATAAATTGCATAATAATATTATTCGTTATCTACAGATTTTGATGTGCCGTCGTCGTCGAGAGTAAACGTGGGAAACCCCCCTTCCTGTCGTCCGAGTATGGCAGAGAAGCTCCCACCAGGAACACTTTGCGTCGTATGTGATGACCTCGCCACGGGCAATCATTACTCGGTCAGTCTAGATCATTAATTCGATGTTTGAATCAAGATCGGTTCTTTTACTTTCGTTCTTCATACATCTGCCGACATTGTGCTTATTATATAGTTCAATCAAATTGTCGTTCAGGTGCCGTCATGTAACGGCTGCAAGACCTTCTTCAGGCGAGCAGTCGTCGTAAGTTCATTTTTTCTTTTTATTTATATTATCCTCTTTTACTCGCAGTCAATCCAAATATGTGTTTAAATTTCAGAACAATCGAAATTTCGCTTGCATGGGGAACGAAGACTGTCCTGTTAACAAAGGTGAACATTATTAGCCCAAGTTTGCTGTTTCAAGTGCGTTGTGTGCATGTTGTGTCTTCTTTACATAAATGTCTTAAATATCCATTCTCAGGCGTTCGATGTGCGTGTCGACATTGTCGATTCAAGAAATGCCTCTTAGTTGGAATGGACAAAGGATGTGAGTTATTCAGCAATTCTGAAACTATTCCTATCTGCATTAGCTTTGCATAAATGATTTTTTTTTCCATTTTCCAGCTATTCAAAACGATCGCGATCGAATTGGATACACGAAGAGAACGCGGAAAGAGAAGCAAGAAAAACGAAGTGATTCAGAAGACGAGGAAAGGTAAGAGTATCACACTGAACTTGTTCAACCGTTGATATTGCTGTTGTGAATTCCATATGTCAAGACTTCCTTTCCAGCAGCCGGTTAGCTAATGGAATGTCCGATTGTTTGGATACATCTAATCATGATCTGGGCGAAGCTATCCCACAAGCATTGCACGGACTCGAATCTAATGATAAAGTGAGTCGAAAAATGTTTAATCAAGTATATTCTAAATACCGATACGAAAATATACCCCATTCATAATTATGGTTCATTCAGGCGATGGATCCATACCTCGCCCGTCTGACTACGCTGGAAAACAATTTCACTTTGTTACTGAGTAGAGGGAGGGTGACTCCGTATGAGAGTCTCGATGAAGGATTGATAGCTAACTCCAAGTTTCACGAGCAAATTACAGTCAAGGTACCCTTCTCCTCGTATTAGTGATCTCCTATCTCTGTACTTATTCTATTGATCTAAATAGACCCTCCATTTTTCCAATTGTAGATGTCTGATCCGATCGCAGCTCCTTCATCGTTGGATGAGCATAAAATGCCATTCTGGAGGAGTCGTATTATCGCTCTTTATATCGATTGGGCCAAGACTTTCCCAACCTTCCGCAATCTTCCCCATTCTGATAAGGTATTTGTCAACTGTTTGTCATAACCCATAAAATGTGTTGTAACTGGGAGAATGTAATAGGATTGATGACGTAGTGCTCGGTCGCTCTCTCTCTTCTCTCTCTCTCTTCTCTCCTATTCCTTGGCAGTTCCGGTAGTCTAGTAGATGGAATGAAATAGAAGTGCTTCCTTTACACCTAACTATGATTCAGTAGAGACACCAATGTAATTAGGGAGTAGACGTGTATTGGAAGGCGAGGCAGGGAAGGGGGGGGGGGCATAAGCGAGAGTGGTAGTTTGATCCCCCGACTAGTCTCAATCCCGAGAAGGATTGCGACTGATGTGAGATTAGTTCGGATGAAGAAGCTCTTGTTTTATGTTAAATGACACGTATGTGGGGTGTTCTTTACTCCCTTATGGAAAGCAGAAACACTGGAATAATTGTATACGAGATTATTTCCATTTGTGGGACTGTCTGGCGAATACGATCAAAAGTGTTCTTTGATGCTTGCCTTGTTATGCAATGTGCATGTCTCCCTATCTATCTCTCTCTCTCTTATTACTTTCTAGAAGTCGCAATATGAATTATCATCATCATTCTGTGTGTAGTGGTGAAGGGGGAAGGAGTTCACTACTCTAAATAGATGCACAATCTCTGTCCATCTGCGTCCTCTCGTCTTAACACACTCTCGCATTCCCCTGTCTGCATCTCTAACCGTGCGAAAGTTCATCGATGAATGGGGTTGATACATTAAGGAAGCAAGTTGACTGTCTCTTCCGGTTCGAGATCATGTGAAGAAGAGAGAGAGATAGCGGATTTAGGTGCAGTAAATGGGAACGTGATCTAAGAAAAGATGTGACTGAAAAACGAAATTGATCTATCCTCTCATTCATATTTGAATGATTATTGATAATCGGGATATGTGAGAACACATTGAAGTGGATCATGCATATCTTCAAAGTATCTTCAAACACGAATAAAATTGAATAAAAAGTAGTATTCATTGAGGTAGCACTGATCACAAATCACGCTTCATCCTACATGATTATGTGTGAAGCATTCCGTACTCCTGAGCATCACAACGATAAGATCGTCCATCCTGATGGTCATTACTTCACTCGATATCCACCCAAGGATTCACTCTTCCTATCTACGTAAGTTGAATATTCTGGGGGAAGATTACTCTGTTGAGTTAACTTTAATTATGGATATGAGTAGACGGTGTTTGTCTGTGAGTAGTAGATCACTTACAGACAATACACAAATATATATTTTTCTTCTTCTACGTGACTCGTGTACAGTAATCAGCATGCGCGCTTTCCTTTCGTGCTTAAGTCACGTGTTTGTCGTGTGCTCGGTGGTGTGCTTGCTCTATCCAAAGGTCGACGTTTCCTGATGAGCTCAGACCCGCTTTGATGTGTGTATCCTCACGTGCAGTCTATCGTTTTGCCTGTATTGTAATGGTCACTTATGAAGGAGAAAAGAGATAAGGGGCGAATTATGGAGGAGAAGATTGAGATTCATGAGGAGGAATTACATTGACGCCCTTTGATAAGAATGTGAATGATGAGAGTGGAGAAATGATGTGATCCAAATGGTCTCAATCTATTGAATACAGAACAAAAACTGAGGGAAGAATATCGTTGAATGGAATGCAACGAATGAAGACTTGACCCTCCTCCTCTATTTTTAGTTTTTATAACTTTTCTCCTTCCATTCTCGTTCTCTCATATTCTCTCATACTCTACGAGAGATCTCCCGCCTATTGCAGCCTCTCTTCTGCTGCCAAAGCGAATATTGCTGCTGAGAATGCAGCAGCTGCAATGACGGGTGGAATGAATAATGTACAAGGACAGAATGAGGTGATGAGGAAACAGCGAAGAGTTATTTTAGAGGAATAATAAATATTATTACAGATGAGTAAAATGATTGCTCTTCCTCTGGAATACGGTGAATTACCAGAGAAATATGGAGTGCCCATTCCTGCTGATTATGGAGATCCATCGGCTGGTCTAGAGGGAAGACCTGAACTCCATGAGGTTTGTCCATTTATATTGAGTCGATTGAATATTGTACGTTAAGGTGTTCGAACACGGTTCCCATAGTCGCCATGACGCCGTAATCATTGGAAAGAGAGATACATCAACTCCCGGATCAGGAGGAACTTCTATGATGGGAGCTCCTGTCAATTTCATGGAAGCACTACAGAATCAACAGTTACAATTTGGAGGACCGATTAATTTCGGGCAACAATTTGGATCGGATGGAATGGGAGGAATGATGGGAATGCAGCAGCAACAACCAATGGATACAAGTGGAATAGGAGGAATGCATCCATTTATGGAAGTGAAGATGGAAACAGAGGATAGTCCACCTGAAATGAAACCTGATATCGATAAGATTAGTGAGTTATCTTGATCATTCTTCTACAGTTAGAAAAATTGATTAGTTATCTTATGGAATGACTGTAAATGGTATCTGTATCAGACCACTCAACTCTTGCCAATGCCCTGGCAGAGAGTGGCCATCCTGTTCCTGTGGAGGAACTGAGAAGTATTGATGAAGTCACTGATACAGATAATGTCAATCTAAACAAGTCAGTTTACGATTCGAGCTCTTCTTCTATTTCTAACTCGAGAATGAATCTTTTTTATTCCGTTTATCATATCTCATTTTATTCTCTCTCTCTCGTTGGCGTGTGTGTTATCCCCCCCCTCTCTCTCTTATCTGCAACCCTTTTCCATTCGAGTGGCTTCTACTAACCTCCAGCTTCTGTCCCCCTTTGTTCCCCTCACTTGTCTTTTCCACTCTTCATCATCAATCAAATCCGATTGTATTCAGCGTGAAAATGGGTCAGATCTGTGCACGAGTCATGTAGAAAATATTTAGAATAAGAAAAAAAATAGTGTGTCGGGTGACGTGAACTGGTCCTTACAATATTAATATATTATTATAAATTGCAGTCTTGCGGGATTGACACCTGTGATGGCAGCAATGATCGATTATGTGATGAAACCATTCAGGTTCGAGTAATTTCTAGAGATCTACCAAACAATAATTGTAATTTCAGACGTCTGAAGATCTCAACGACTGAATTCGCAACCCTGCAGGCTATTATGTTCTTCGATCCTGGTGAGTGAAAGTAAGGTGACTGGATGATGTATCTTTCTTGCAGACACGGATGGTCTCGATTCAGCCAGTCAGAGAAATGTGGCTGCTGAACAGAAAGTGAGAAAGTTATTCATTCCTCTTTCTCTTTCAGTTGATCCAACTCTCCAGTCCCAGTATAATATACATATTCAGAAGTTGATGGCAGCTCTTTCGAAGCACATCAATCGATTGTATGGAGCATCGGGGAATGAGCGATTCGCCAATATTCTGCTCAGAATCCCCACAATCAGAGTGATTTGAAAGAAGAAGAAAGAGTAATAGTTCATATTCCTTGCAGAAAGTGGCTGCAAAGAAGAACGAATCACTACAGATAATCGATATGTTCAATCTATTCAGATTGAATTCATTGGTTAGAGAGACGACACTCGGAATTAAGGTGACTATAATTTGAAATTGAGAATTTCTCAACTTTTTAATTCTAAAGTCAATATAATTCAGCCTGACAACAAGCGGAATGCACATGGAATCTCCCCCCTTACTGATGTTCAAGCACTTATCCAATCTCAGATACCAGAAGAACCTCCAAGGTTTTAATTCCACTCCGCCTTTAATACCC
>LS485535.1:83514-163152 GCA_900490705.1 Pristionchus arcanus
GATTCGGACAGTTTATCCTTGACTCTTACTTGGAATGTTCTATCAGCCAAATAAGCTGATATCCAGTTAACTGCCTTGTTGGAGAGTCCTATACTACTGAGCTTCAGTTTGAGTTTTGGATGCGATACTCGATCGAAGGCTTTTGCGAAGTCAAAGTAGATGACATCGACTGGTTTGCCATCACTGATCGAGTTTGTCCAGTGTTCAAGGACTGTAGTTCGCGCGACCTCTTTTTACGGAAACCGTATTGTTCATCAGGGAAAATGTTCAGTTCTTCACAATGCGCAATGATCGGTCCGCATAGTAAGCGCTCGAAAACTCTACAGAAGAACGAGGTAATTGAGATGGGTCTGTAGTTCAAAGGGTCAGTAAAGGGCGGCGATTTCTTTACTGGAGTTACTATTGAATGCCTCCAGTGGGAAGGTACACATCCACTTTCGTATGAGTTACGAAAGATAATTTCTAGGGCCTCAGAAATGGGTACAGCGATGCGCTTAATGAAAGAGAGGTCTATGTTTTCAGGGGTACGACATGAAGACCGCTTCCACTTCTCAATAAGTGCGCAAATTTCGTGTCTCAGGAACTGGGGTTCTTGAAAGTTACCAATTTGTTGAACAGGGGTAACGTTAGGGACTATGCCATCATCCAAAGTGAACACGTTCGCGAAAGCTTGCGCTAGAAGGTTGGCTTTCCCAGTGTCGTCCATTACAAGAGTTCCGTTCGGATTTTTCAACCCCTCAACACCTTTCGATTTGTTAGAGCAGCGTTTCATAAATCGGAAGAACTTGTTACTGTCCTCACTATCGATTATTCGTTTCTCGATAGATTTGTGGTACCGTAACAGTTCTTTACGAAACCTCTTGTTCAGTGTCTCAAATTCGCGCATGTCAGCGGGGATGTTACTGTTTATCGATCGTTGCCATGCATGGAAGCGCTTCCCTAGAAGCCTCTCTAGGTGAGGTGGAAGTTTCCCGAGGGTAATACTTACTCGCACCCATGGAACGTGTGTGTCAATCGACTTCTGTATGACACTGATCAAAAGATCATACATGAGGTCGACATGGGGAATTTTGGAGAATGCGCTGGTCCAGTCAACGTTCGCGAGCTGACGATTGATCAGGTCATAGTCAGCGTTTTTGTAATCACGGCGGAGAGTGAAGGCAGGGATTGAGTGGGTCAGCGTGAACTTGAATTTAACTGTCGAGTGGTCAGAAATGTCGAAAGGAGGACCCACTGTGCATTCAGTGATAAGGTTTGGATGATTACTCATCACGAGGTCCAGAATGTTCTCTTTTCTAGTGGGTTCGTTGACTAGTTGCGCGAGTTTTGTGAGTCGACAGAAGTCGAGGAAAGACTGGGACGATGGGGCGATTCTGTTTGGCTGGGGGAGTGGGAATACCGACCAATCGATGTCTGGTAGGTTAAAGTCGCCTGTTACTATCGTTGGTTGCGGGCAGGAGCACAAGTCTAGTATCGATTTCACCAGTGACTCAGTTTGAAGGGTGGTAGCTTGGGGACTACGGTATGCACAAATAATTCTCAAAAGGTCGCCATTGATGTCTAAATCGATTGCGAGTAATTCATGCGAGCCAGGAATGGTTTCGTCTGCGATTTGGGCAGCACTAATGGACGAGTGAATAATGATAGCTACACCACCGCCTCTAGAGTTTCTGTCTCTACGGAAGACAGTGAAGTACTGCTCTTGATCACCTAGTAGCAGCGAATTCGGGAAGACAGAAGATAACCACGTTTCCGTGAGGCAAGTTATAGCGTAGTTCAAGGAGAGAATTTGGGAAAGATAGGGCAGTTTGTTTCGAACGGAGCGGCAATTAGCTAGGAAAGCGGAGAATGAAAGAGAGTTTCTGTCAGAGTAATTTTTCAGCCGGTGATTCAGTACCAGTTTCCCGTCATTCCGTAATTAGGGGGAACACCGAATTGAGAGATATGATTCAGGTACGGATTTGGATAGGGAAAGTTATGCATGAATGAGGAATTGAACGATGGGTGCATCACAGGGGGATTGGAGTATCCGTTATTCATGGGGGTAGGGGGTACGGGATTATTGTAGATCGGTTTCATGAGTGGGGTTGGTCGAGACTGGTTGTGTGCGGTACGGGGCTGTCTAACTGGACCAGAAGGGACATCTCTGTTCACTCTGCTCGCATTTGAGAATACCGAGTCGTGACGGGAACGAGTGGTTCTTTGAGAGTTGCGACGTTTCGGGAGGTGGTTAGGATCGCGACGAGGTGCGTTCAATCCCGAACGTGGGCTTAGCGTCTTCCGTCTGGCATCGTCTCTATTGGGGAAAGATGGTCTGATGTAGATATCCCGGAAGTGTGGGTCCTTGGATACTCGACTGGCATACTGGACAAGAAGCTTTGCGTGCTGCCGAATAGGTAACACAACCTTTGTCAGACGGTTATGGGAAGCAGTGACATCTCTGGGGGGCATTCTATAGACAGAGACTGGGAGGACAGGGAATCCGATAATCGAGGAGAGGGAGACGACTTGGTTGTAATCACTCCAGACTTGATCTTCCGGGGATCGATTAGAGTCAAAGGGAAGTCGTGCAATGACAATCGATCGTTCGTGATCACTTTCAGCAGAGGGAGGATCAGGATTGGTCTCAGGAGTGCCGTTAGAGGGGGAAGGGTTACCAGTCATGTCATCGTCAGTAGTTATAGTTGGAATCGCATTGGAAGGAGGAGGGACAGGGGCAGAGGAAGGAACAGTGGGTACGGAGGGAGGGAAGGCGTCAACTTTGGCAGTTAACTCACGTACCTTCTCCTCCAGTCCTCTTGAGTACTCGCACTGCTGGTCGAGGTCGTTCCGCATCTTGACACAGAAGCGGAAGAGGTCGTCCAGCGTGATCTCGACCTCCATTGCTGGGCGTTTCGTTCCGCGCGGGGTTGCCGTTGTTCCTGGAGAGTTTGGACGAGAACCAGAGAAGAGGCTATTCAGAAGAGTCATTTCTCACCGTTTGGGGTACCGAGTTATTCGTTGCTCATTCGGTACCCTGAGCCAGCGTGTTCCCGTTGATGGGATAGGAAGAGGGGGCGAGAGAGCACGTGGAATGGAGAGATATAAGTAGTCTTATTTCCATCGGGAAGAGTTCCATTTCAGTTCTCTCGATCTTCCCTTCTTCTCTTCATTCGTCTTCTCATTAAACACGATCGATCATCAAAACTTCAACAATTGCTCGTGAGGAATCCTAACTGGAGATTCATTTGCCAAGTATAGATCTGAGTTTAGCATTTTAATCTGTTGTTATTCTCCGCTTGTATCATTCTCCTTTGTTGATTGTTTATCGTGTTAATTCGGGTCAACTATGAGTTATTGTGATAAAGTTTATTTAAAAAAAAAATCTGATTGTTTTTTTCTTCTTCTGGTTTTTATTCCAGAGTCATATCGTTGTTAGTATTATTGAATATTAAAAGAGTAGTAAGTGATTCTTTTCAGAATGTCATCCGGAGTCCTCACGAGAATTCGTTATTTCGCATATCTGAATACGAGAAGATTCGAGAGTAGTCAACAACAATCGATGGTAAGAATGATGCATTGATGTGAGTTATTTATTGATTCAATTCTAGTCGCTGAAGCATAACACAATTGGTTACAGAATCCGTGGACGGATCTTGCGAATTTAAGTTATGGTCAGAGGACAATTGAACATCGACAGAAACTGAGGAAGGTATTTTGGATTGAGGATTATAGAAAGGAATATGTTGGACCATCTCAGACATTCTTTGATTTACGACGAGTACTCGAGAAGAACAGCGACAATAAACTGATTGAGATTGGTTAGTTTATCTCAAATCCCTCACTAATTGAGATGGAAAGCTCATAACTACGATGAGATGGTTCTTTTGAACAGGAAGTTATGCAGTGGGAGCATCCACTCCTTCTTCCGATCTAGATCTTCTTCTTCTTCCTTATGCTAATGATCAAAATGAAGATAGAATAGAAGAATTCAATCGGAATATGAAGCATGTTTTATTCAGAAAGTAAGTAGATGTTTGTCATCTCCTATTTTTGTAGGGCTATGACGCCTTTAATATCGATAGCCAATTCATGAAGTGAAAACGGAAGAGATGCATTTAATATATCTCATGTCATAGTTAATGTATGATAATAAAGTACAAGCATATTGATATCTACTTCAGACAAACTCTTGATCCTTTCGCGATGAAACTATCTTACGGTGGTCTTCTGAAGAAGAGGGCGTTAGTTCTCTATAAACCCAAAGTTCCCATCATTCAGGGTTCGCATTTTGATGTATTAAAAAACTAAAAATTACCTAATTAAGGAACAACTCGTGCGGGAATTTCATTTGATATCCAAATGGGATCAATTGACACTGTCTACTCTACAAATTATGCTCGATTAGCATTCCAGGTAGTCTCACATTGCCTATAAACGGAATATTTAATTCCTATATCAGTTGGATCCACGACTTATTCTCGTATACCATTGGCTGAGACTACGCACTGAGAAGTAACTTTATATGATCTTTTTATTTTACGGAAAAAGTGGAAGAAATCGATTCATTCATTCAGATATTGTCTATTTGGAGGAAGAGAAAATTTATTCACTGCCTTTCATCTTTATATGCTCGTTATCCATTTTGCACAGGTTCGATACTGTTTAATTTTCGAGTATCTAATTTATACTGAATTATAAAGGCAACGGGAATTCTTCCCATTCTAATGGATGCTCATCCTCTTCATCTCTCGAGAGCCTGCCATTGGAAAGATCTCACTGAAGATCATAGAAAGGGAAAAGTGAGATATTCAGATAATTCAGATAGAGTACCATTCTATTATTCACAGAATACTGTTGCTTCTCTTCACTCAACTGAAAATGTGTTTGAATGGGCTCCCGTTCTTACTGATCAGTTGATTGATTACTATTCGAAAATCGATTTCACTAAGGTGGAAATTAATGTGGGAAAAGGAATTGTGAAGGAGAGGTGAGATATGAGGAGAAAGTTGCCAACCATTGCAAATATTTTAGAATGACGAACAATCTTATCTTAATCGAACCTTTCCACGATCAAATAAAAGGAGTTTGCAGAGTGAATAATGGAGCTTCTTTTATGAATTTGGTGAGATCTCATTAATATATGAATCAATAGTAAATCAATCGTTTCAGCTCTTCGCTAAATTAAAGAAGAGTCGTTCTTGATCATTCTTCAACGAGTATTTCAAGGTTTTAAAATGTAATTTACATGTGTTTTATCAGATCACTGTGTATTCGAATGTATCGGGTTCACATTAAATGTACGGGTTGTATTATTAGATTGAATAAACTATTCTGGATTGCGTGGTCTCTATTTCTGAAATTCTTTCGGTATTGTGACCGCAATAATATTTATTTTTGTTCCAATAATATATTTTATCTCCCGGTTCTATTTGAGATGTTTTCTCGTCCGTGTCTATCAACTATGAGATCTCGTCTCTCATCACAAATTAGACTGAGGAGCGAACCAAGCACATCAAGTGAATCAAATAGTCAGCTATTCTCAGACTATACATCCCTAATAAATGATGTATTATCAGGAATGAGGCATACTTTCGTAGAAACTGTACTTAAAGGACATTCGAAGGCATTGGAGGAAATGGAAAGCGAAATTGTAATGAGAGAAAATATGAGGATAAAGGATTTACAGAATAGTGAAGTGAGTTCATTCGATTACTTCAGTTTTTGCTGAGATGAGAAAAGTATACGAATAGATGTGATGTATGCAATCATCAATGGCTTCATTTCTAGAATCTTCTCCTTAATCGTGTTCTTCCTTATCTCCAATCAACAGTAATTTCTAATTCTCAATTTATTCCCGTGGGGAGCTCTGTCACAGGTGAGAGACAAAGTTGTTATTGATCTCGAAAAGGGCAAATATTTCTAAGGATTGGCTTCATCTCATTCTGATCTCGATGTTGTACTATTTCCTACAGAGAAGAAATCGAGAGATGAATTCGTTAAAAAATTCCAGCCTAATGAAGGACTCAAACAGTGAGTAAATTTGGTATGGGTTTAGTTTGGATTTTAATATCGATCATAATTTATTTACAGAGAATTATTATCAGTTCTTCGTTCGAAGATCGTTCATTCAATTCACAATTGGGATGACGATCGATTTGAAGTTGAAGATTGTCATATATTCCCTTCATTTAAAGTTCCACTACTTATTTGCCAGTGAGTCAATCATGATTGATTAATCAACTCTGCAAGTCAAATACTACAATGATACGTTGTATCATTGTAGATTCACTAATGGAACTTCTCTGGATATCTCTATTGCTGATGGAATCTGTCAATCTATTAGGAACACCCACCTAATGAGGCAATATGCTGCGGTAGGTACAGTTTATTTGAAATTTTGATATTTACATAATAATATCAGTTGGATGTTCGAGTTGGTCGTCTTCTTCTATGGTTGAAGACATGGTCGAGTGCACTTGAGATAAGAGATAGTAAAGCAGGATTACTATCATCATACCATCTACTTCTTCTAGTTGTACACTTCCTTCAAAGTGAACAGGTTAGTTGGAATAATTACTACTTTCAACGTATCATATTATTCACTCCCATTGTTTTCTCTACTTAGATAATAGTGTCATTGCAGAGTCTGACTATGCCGGTTCTTCCCGTTCTCTATCAGAAGCACATCGATTTATTCGGGAAGGAAGTTCCCATTGAAGATATTGTTTCTCGATTAGAAGGGCCACCTCATGATTCTGGTGAGTGCTTGAATCTTTATTTTACCTAAAAAAATAGAAGTATAATTAACAAATATTTTCTTCTGTGATTTTACTTTCATAAGTTCATAATAATATTTTCTTAGCGTAATCTCTCCTTCTGCAATAGTTTTTTCCTGGGTAAATAATCTATCGGTTATTTCAGATTGGGAATCGAAGAACACGATGAGCACAGCTGAATTAGTTATTCGATTCTTCGAATATTATTCTGTCTCCAATGTACTCACTAAAAGTATTCATATCGATAAAGGAATGGCCAGAGGGTAAATTTTCTTTCGGAGTAAAAAATATGTCTTTACTTCAGCCGTACTAATCTGTTGACCGAACAGGCGGCAGTCTACGATCCATATTCCCATCAAACAGGTACAGTTCCTTCCCCTCCCTCCTTCTCTTGTAATATCTCCATCTCAGCTTGTCGATCATTGATTGCATTGAGAGCATTCCGAGAAGCTGTCCTATTTACTCAGAGAAGAATGAGGAGCGGTCAGTTATCTATAAAATGAAGAGAATTATTGGAAAATACATATCTTACCTTCCAGGTTTCATGTTTAATCCATTCAATTCCTCTTCTGATTTTTCATTCAACAATTTCTTGGAATCATCTCATCTCTCGGAATGGCGAATATCAGCAGTGAAAAGAGGAGCTAAAATAATGAAGTTTGGATATCACATTAGATTTGCACCAGATGGATGAAGAGAGAACGAATTTTTTGTTCTCATCGTTCAATTGTTACTGTTGGTAGGTAGAAATTCAATTGTTGTCTCTCTTGTTTCACAATACTGGTATGAGTTATGTTGATAAATTGTTTTTTTTTAAAATATTAATTAATTAGGTGTATTTTATTCTCAATCGGTCACGTGATCCAGAAGCAAGTACTTATATTTTCATTAATTCAGTAAATCTAAAAAATATTTCATTAGGATTTAATAGGGGGTCATAAACCCCTCTACTCTAGAATGGAAAGGGATATCAAAGATGAAGAATATAATCCATCTAAAATTGGAATCGAAGAACAACATATTGTTCTGGATGAATCGTCTATCGGATATAATGAATATGAAGAAGGAGGAGAATCGAATGAGGTGTAGATGAACCATTTCTCTTATCTACACCTTCTCATCCTTTTATTCAGGACTCCCAACATTACTTCCTGTGTGATAACGAAGCATGGATGATGGTCTGTGAGGGGTAGAAATCCCCTTTGATTGTATATTATTTTTGTTAGAGATGCAAATTCTTGCATATTGTAGTTTTCAATTCGTTTATTCATTGAGGATCGTCCTCCTTCTTCATCGAACACTGATACTCAGCCAATCTTCGCTGTCCAATTGGATGTTAGTTTACTCATTCTCTTTATCGAATGAAGATTGATTGTAGGATGGTACTCTGCAGTATGTGAATATGCCACAATACTATGTAGATGGACAGGAATGTATGCCATTCGAAGAGGGAGAACAACAACAAACTATTATGGTGAGATAATAACAAAAACTATTGATTTGAAGTATTTGTCTCCAGATTGATAGCGATGAGTTACAACAATTGCTCTCTTCCAATCAACAAATGGTTCTATCGGGGTATGAAGATGGAGGAATTGAGACGGCCGAGGGGTGAGTGAGAACTAATTATTTGAGAGATTATTTATTTATCTCTATTGCAGTGGAGCAGTTATGAATGGACCTTTTCAATTGGAAAGCGGAGATGTTTATTTCACTTTTGGGAATGGAACTGTGAACAGCAATGCAGGGGTGAAGGAAGGTAATAGGATATATCATTAGGAATAATTAATTGATTGAATTGAGATTCTTCTGATGTCGTGTATGTAAATGCTAAACAGCACGATCGAATTGTGAAAAGAAGAGAAGCGAGGAAAAAAATAGCTAGTAGAATTGAACCTAGAAAGGTAGGAAAATGTTAACTCTTAGAATACAAAAAGGTGAAGTGAAATATGTATAAAATGTAATAAATTGTAGAAATACATACATCCATCTCGTCATGCTCACGCACTTGCGAGAAATAGAGGAGAAGGAGGAAAATTTGGAGCTGGAAAATCAGAGAAGGGAAAGATATCTATGAAACAAGAATTGAGTAATGATAAATACATGAAGAAAGATTAATTATTCCCTCATCTTTCTTTTTTGTCGCTGGTCGATGTTTTTTGTTATGTGGTTCACTGTAAGTGTAATATATAATTTTCTATGTATGTATGTAAATTAATTTTTTTTGTAATTGAAGATAAATAACTTCTAATATTCAAGCTTTATCCTAGTAGCTTTTATTCGATTGCTATTTTCGAGTATAATTTACCTTCTTTGGGATACATTTCAGGTATACTTTCTACATACTAGGAACTTTGCAGGAAGTACTTATCTAGTAGTTGAGTACTTTCTGAAATTGGTAGATGATCTCTACAGAGCACTTGCCGTTGCACCCCGATATTCCAGAGAGAGAGAGCTAGAGAGTGTAGGAAAGAGAGTGAGAATCCGGAAAATTTTCCAATAAGAGAACTCTAGTGTAGAATGAAGCGAAAAATATTTGGCTTGCTGTGAAAAAAAGACACTTCATTTTCAACTTTTCCCCTTCTCCGAGGTGGTGGTTTTGTATATTTTCTGAGCTCTTTCCATAAACATCTTTCAGTTTATTTCTACCACTCATCACTCATTCATTCATGGCAGTTGTGACAAGTGATGATATCACTGTTGCTTGGGGATCTCAACCTCCGCCCTGCGAAATTCAGACTGGTCAGTATCATGTACGATGAAAGATGTATTCAATTGTGTGATTACAGGTCGATGGAGGACGGCAGTTTTCCAAGATGTGCAAGAATCATCAGATGGAACACTTCTCTATTTACTCTATGATCCCATCGCTGATGAAAGAGCTCCACGCAAGTAAGTCCTATTATTAAATGAGTAATCACTTGTAATATCTTAATATCTTGAGTGGTGGTTATCGAAGGGCCGATAATTGTGTCGTCGTATTCGATCTTTCTCTCAGATGTTTCACTAATACCATTCCCCTCACATCATGTCCCGGTACGAATCCTTCCCTTTCCCCATTGATAATATATTATAAGGTCAACTCAAATTCCTCTTTGCTCTTCGTCCAATGACAATGGGAGGAGATACGAGAGCAGTGGTTGTATCGGAAGTGAAGAGTGGAGGAGGATCAGTGCAGGTTACATTTGTTTATTTTTTATCCTATGGCCTATGTGAGTATATATTGCAGATATACTCACATAGGACAAAGATGATAAATTGTTGCACCTTTCAGTTGCATTTCACTCTGATCAACTTGGCAACTCAACAAATGATTCCAATCACTCATCCTCTTGATGTCGTCAGTCGTTTATTTCCTCTTTAGAACAATCGATTCTTCTATCGTTCACTAATCTTTTTATTTCAGGCTCATGACTACATCTGCACTATTCGAGAAGACGCACCCGAATTGATTGTAATGGCGAATCCCGGATTACAGGTGTGATCTTTGATCTTTTCCATCCTATGATCTTTGATCTTTCAGGTCTGGCGTCTGGCAATGGATGTATTGGTACCGACTCAGCCAATCGAATATTTCAGAGTAAGGATACGATAGAGAGATTGGCCTAATCAATCGATAATTATAGGTCGAGGGAGCAAAACTCAGACATTTCTACGATGGATTCATCTGTGGATCGTTAGTTTATTTTATTATTTTAGCTTAATTTAATTAAATATTCAGAGTGGTCGTTCTCGTCTCGGCGCATCCCGATGGAAATCTCGATTATACTCGAATTCATCTACTCGATATGCAGAGTTTGTCACTCCTTCATATTTGAATGTGATTGAAAAGGAGATAATTGATTGATTACAGCTCGTTCTCTCACTACATATCCCTGTTCTCCCGATCCAAAAAGAGGATTTCCCGTTCCGAGGAAACAATCAGCAGTCGTCCCTGTAGGAGGTGAGATGAGGATGGGAATGGAAGATGAATGAATGGTTGATTGATAGGATTCATCGTTGTGTGTGGAGGAGAGGCACATGTAAGAGGAGGAGTACACAGATTAAATGATTATTGGAGACTCCATCTCAATTCGTTCCAGGTAAGAAGTTCTTTAGGAAAGAAGTCAATGTAATATACTCGATATATTTGAGTGGAATCAATGCATTGGAGAGATGCCCGTACCATTGATCGAACCTCGTCTAACTACGTCTTATGGAGGTACGAAATATCGTTGATGATGAATGAAAGCCTTCCTTCAGGTCACGCTTATCTATGGGGTGAATGGGATGGTCATCTACCGGGAATTGCGAGAGGAATCAATCATCTCAGAATAATCAGAGTCGATGGATTGGATATTGAATACGAGGTGAGAATGAAACCGAGAGGAGGAGATCATAATTCTAATTGCAGGCTCCTGTTCCTCCTCCAATGGATCAAGTGGAATATGCCTCTGCTCCTCCTCCTCCATATCCTGATCAACCTCCTCCTTATACTACACAGAATCCTCCTTATCATGATGAATCATTCGAGAAAAGGAAGAAGAAGAAAGGATGTTGCACTATCGTATAAGATAAGAAGAAGAAGAAGGGTTCATCCACGGGAATTCAATGGTCTCGTTCTGTCAAATCAAATGGTCTCATTCATTATGTACTTCTTTATCCAAGATAAATTATTGCTCTGTACACAAATTGTTTAAATGAACAAAGAAGGGGCTGAGTCTTGGGAATAAACGACATGAAAAGTGTTCAATTGAACACCTGAATGACCTCATCAGATTGAATGATAGCTATTTGACCCCCTCTCTCCAATAGAGCGAACACTTTCACTACAAGAGATAAACCAACCACTAGAATTCTCCCCCTTGCAATACCATTTCACGCATCTAATCCAGATAAATGTGTTTTCTTGATCAGTAATCAACATATCTGTTCGTTATCATTCCAATCCAAGTCATGATCTTTCGTTCTCATTTGAAGAGGGGGTCAAATTCTGAGATACGGCCTTCAATATAAATACCTTGGAATAGCTCGAACTTCATCAATGAACAAGAACACGCACACACTTTGATAGATCTCTATCAGGTTTTCACGCGGTGTTTCGGTTTTTCGCTTCGGGTTGAGAGTTTCCGATAGTTCTTGCAGCTGATTCTTATAAACCGTTTAGCTCAAAGTTCCGATAATGATAAAATGAGAAAGAACGGCATAATTCACTTTCATTCTTTCTCTCGATAGATCCGTTTTGGCTCTCAAGATAATTCATCCTTCTTGACCCCGATCTTTCTCACTCATTTGCCGGATAAACTCAAGTGAATGGGAGGAGCTACTCGATTCTTTAGCCATACCTGTCATAACTTTGTAGTCACTTCTCATCTTCTTCCCTTCTCTCATCATGCTTATTCCCATCCCTATCGTTCCTAACATCATAATCCGTTCCTAATTCGAATCGCAACGTGTCTCGACTCGCGACTCTCGAATGTAGGAACGGTCTCGGATATACACTATTTATTCCAGAATGACTCGATTACGATGGATCTTCTTCCTCTTTTTCCTTCCATCCATCTCATCTGAGATTGCTCCTTCAATAGAATTCGAGTCAATTCCTCGTCCCATAATGCCAACTACTTGTCACATGCTCAGTTGTATGCCTGGAATGGTGTGCCGAATGACCGAACCCGGTGAGGAATTTGTTGTGATTGAATGATGATGGTCTTGCAATTTGTACTCCAGGTTAGTTAGATAGATAGGGTTTCTCTTTGTGTGAAATCGCGCCAATTCGTGAGAGAGAGACAAAAAGAGGGATAGATTCACGAGTTAGCACGCTCACGAATTTCGCGGAACTTCGCTCTCTTTCTCTCTTTCTGCAGTGAAGAAATAGGGAGAATTCCTTTTGGCAAGTGGGCGTCTAAATAATTAGGCAGTGAAGCATGAATGAAACTGAACTCGGAATAATCTTTGAGAACTACTAAAGAAGCAAATCATTCTTTAGCTGTGTGTAAATCTCATCCATGCGATACTCAACCAACTTGTGTAGAAGGAGAATCAAATGAAGAATCAATTATGGGAGAAGGTGAGGATGAATGATAAAGGATAAGGATAATCTAATGTATTCAGGGACACTTCTTGATCCTATCGCTGATAAATTAGGAGAGCACTCAACTTCTCCTGAAGAACCAATGAGGAGACATGGGTTAGGATAACTTCAGATCTTTGATCTTTGATCTCTCTATTTCAGTCCTCAATCTTCTCTTTCTTCGAATTGGTCTCGAGGAGGATCGGCTCCTCTTCTTGATGCAGATACAACTAAATTAATGGAAGGAGCGAGGGAAAAACTGATGAGAGCTGTTATGAATCAGGTTATTAGATATTACAATTATTGAGTGATCATAATTCTCTTGAGCAACCTTCATCAACTTCAGTGGGAGAATTCGTAATCGACCTGATTTGTCTCATCAGAGGAACTTGTCGTACGCATTTTCATTCCAATTAAATCTCAATTTCTGTTTATATCAGAATGTAATTCAAACGAACGATACGTTACATGTGGAGGATGCGAAGGAACATGTGCCAATCCCACTCCAGTCAGTCTCCCTTCCCTTCTCCTTCCATTCTCTTCTTCTTCCATCTCAGTCATGCCCCTCTGGATGTAGTCCTTCTCGTTGTGAATGTCTTCCTGGATTCGTTCGATACTCATCAGTCTGTATTCCTTCCCGTGATTGTCCCACTCAACCCACACGACCATCGAGACCTCCCACTGGACCATGGTCACCTAGACCTCCCGGGGCACAGAGTGAGATCAATCAAACTTCTAGAAGCAAATTCTTGTTCAGACTGTGGAAGGGACGAAGAATGGGATCAGTGCGGAACTCAATGTGAGGCGAGCTGTGCTGATACTACTCCGGTTGGTGATTATTCAATAAAGCGCCATAATTATATCATTGTAGCCGGCATGCCCTCCTCAATGCGATGGAAGTGGTGGATGCAGGTGAGTCCCTTCCTTTTCATTCTCATCCTCTTCATTCCTCAATTCAGATGTCGTCTTGACTTGGTTCGTGATTGGAATGGACGATGTAATCCTGCATCTTCATGTGGAGGAAATCAACCAACGACCACGTGGGCACCCAATGGTATGAAAGACACATTGACTCATTATCTAACCTTTTGCTACCATTCGTATTATTGTCTATTATGTTTTTTATTAACAGTTATGGCTTTCACTGAATAGCTAGCTAACTTTGTAATCTTGATGGACAGTACTCACAACCACTTTTAATTCATTGGTCGAGAGGTATTCACTAACTAACCCATACTAATCCACTTGACAGACTGGCTTGCACTCAAATCGCCTTCCTTCCCGGGAAGAGTTAATGATTTCGTGATGAAGGATGAAGATGAATACAAAGATGATTATGAAGAGGAAGAGAGGGATATGGTAGTGAAGAGGGAAATCGAAGAGGAGGGAAGGGAGATTAGACGAAAGGAGGAAGATATCGAAGAAGGAGGTGAATTGAGAAGGAAAGAGGAAGGAAAAGTTGCCGATATCATCCTTTGTCCTTCTAATGAAGAACAGAAGAAATGTGTGACTGCATGCGAACCATCGTGTGGAAAGAAAGAATTCTCTTTCGGAGAGAGATTGGTGAGAAACCTATCCACTATACTAATCCAATACTTCTAACATTATCTTTCCATTTCTAATCCATAGGCATGTGCTCTCTCACCATGTCTTCCCACTCAATGTGTATGCATGGAAGGATTTGTTCGATCTGAAGGAGATCAATGTGTGAAGGAAGAAGAATGTGAAATAGAAGGAGATTCCAAGGGTTGAGTACTAGTGTTGTTTATTCGAGCGTTATTCGCCGAGTGCGACGAATGAGAGGGCGAGAATGACTCGCGAGGCCAATCCAGTGGATCCACATCCAGTGAATCCACTCGCGAGTGAAAAGAGCAAAATGGCTCGCGAGTGCTCGAGCACTCGCGAATAAATTTGCATCGTGCGCTGGGTGGACGAGGGCGAATGAAATGAGAGAGTGCTGAATAAGACCACACTTGAAATGCCATAGGCATGTGCTCTCTCACCATGTCTTCCCACTCAATGTGTATGCATGGAAGGATTTGTTCGATCTGAAGGAGATCAATGTGTGAAGGAAGAAGAATGTGAAATAGAAGGAGATTCTAAGGGTTGAGTACTAACTCACTAACACATCAGAAATCCCAAGCATACTTCTTACAATCATAATTCCAGTCTGTCCTCCCTATCAACGATTTAATCTCTGCGGAACTCGCTGCGAACCATCTTGCAATCAGTCCCCAATAGTGAGTATTCTTCCCTCAATCATAAATGGATAATTAATCTCCTTGAGGGTTGTGGTGCATCGGCCGGTTGTGCCCCTCCTCGTTGTGAATGTATTCCTGGTTATGTGAGGTGAGAAGAAGGAATCAATTTCCAAAGATAGAAGATGATTTAGATGGAACAATCAGTGTATTCCTGCCTCAAATTGCCCCTCTGCGACGCCCACTCCATCCATTCCATGTGAGCAATTGCTTGCTATATTTTTCTAGTTAGAATTCTCCATTCAGCCTGTTCTCGTAACGAAGTCTTCATGAGATGTTCTTCTGGATGTGAACCATCCTGCTATAGTCCCGCCCAGGTTGACATTTTCAGATCCTTCGAAAATTAATAACACATTCTATTTCCCAATTTCAGAATTGTGGTTCACGATGCTACGCTCCCTCGTGTCAATGCGCTCTTGGCTACTATAGGTAGAATAAGAAGAAGAGTATCTAATCTAATAATTCAATAAATTTAGACGTCCGGCGCCATACAATGATTGTGTCTTGTGGTCTCAATGTGGATGGGCATTGAGAAGGGAGGAAAAACCTGGTGAGAAATTAAAATACGAATTAATTATGAAAAATGAGATTGTAGATGAGTGCAGAGAGAATGAAGAATACAAGCAATGCACTAAGCAATGTGAACCAACTTGCTTCGATAGGAATCCAGTGAGTATCCCCCTTCTCCCCTTCTATGATCTACCCTTCTCAAATTCAGAAATGTTCTTCCTCTGAGTGTGGCCCTCCCGGTTGCGAATGTTCCTCTGGTTATCTTCGTATCTCTGTTCATGAATCAGTTTGTATTCCTCCCGAGATGTGTCCAGCGAAGAAAACAATTTGGAGACGCGGTTGAGTACTGTAGGAGAATATCGATCGATCTATTAATCAATGCGTGTACTTATTTGTGTCAATATTTCTTTATGTTCTCGAAATATGAAAGACGATCTCGATGAAAGAGAGATCTTACAATTACAATGAATGAAATAATGCTAATAAAGGATGGTCAATGGAGATTCGATTGAAAGACATTCGAGTTGGTTTGAATTATGGCAGAATCAGATGATGAGATAATGAACGAGGCATGAAATGCAGTAGAAGAGAAGAATAATGAAGATGAGGAGAAGAAGAATGGAACAGATGATTGTTACCCACCCGGGGAGACCTGAGGGAGATGTATCGATAGAATGGAGAGATGGAATACACCTACCCAGTAGACAGTAGTCATATCCATAGCAGCTATCTTTGTGAATGATTCGTGGTCTGAAATGATTACTCTTCTATTCTGAATGTCTTTATTGACTAACCCTGTTCCACTGATGGCAACTACCGTTCCTTGATGATTCGAAGTGACTGGACAGATACACTCCGTTGGCACTGAATGATATTGTCTCTTCATTCCTTAAATATGATCTAACCTGGTTGACCACCCTTGCAATTACACGCGTTGTTCAATGGAGGGACAACGACAGCTTGATTTCCATTGGCGATGTAGGCAGGGTTGATATAAGACGTTTGACCGGGATTGATATATGAAGTCTGACCCGAGTTACTCACTCTAAACATCATTCAATCGTTTTTCATCTACGGATTCATCATTGAAAACTCTGCGAGTTCCCCATACCTGAGTATTCTCTGATAGTTTCCACAATTTCCTCCTTGATATGAAGTACAACTGTAGCTATTGCATCTGTACAAACCCTTTATAATCTCCATCCTTCCCTTCCCTTGACATACCTATCAGTGGCTGGATTACTACAACTGATACATCCAGGACAGCAACACTCGGGAGTACAACAGGAGGAAGATATAAGAGGAAAGAGAACGAGAAGGAGAAAGAGGAATAACCGCATACTGAAATGAGAGATATGATAAATAGGAAAGAAGAAACAAAAGGCGAAGGCACTTCTTTGGTCATTGTCTGTTTCTGACCATTAGTATTGCGAGAGGGAATGAGGGAGAAGAAGAAGAGGACACTCAGATAGGGATGATTCATTGAAGGAGAAGAGAAGAGATTGGGAATGAGAGCCGGAAACTGAAGAAGACACTATTGTACTGATATGAATCATTATTGTAACTATCAACGAAGGAAGGAAAGGAATGGGTAAGAAGAAGTAGGGGGAATGGTCAGGCATTGTTCTTTCTATTCATGAGTAATCATACACAAAAAGATAATTGGAAGTCGAATGAAAACAATCAAGAAAAGGGGTCAAAACCAGCTGAGATTCGAAACGATTTTCACTTGTTCATTCTGACAATCACCCCCTTTTGCCCCCTTCCTTCCCTTTGGAAATGTCAAAGACGAATAAGTTACTTGGATTCCTCACTGATGCATTCTCAACGAGTCGTCCTCCGGAGGTCAATATGGTCAGTTATCTATCGTATCCATCCACTACCGTAATCTCTCTCTTCTTCTCAGGAACGTCGTGTCTCTCGAGTGGATGATGTAGCAGCATTCAATGCAGGAAGAAGACAATCGAATGTTCCTCTTCCTCCTTCTGGTCAACCGAATATGGGAAGGAGATTGTCACTCAATATTACTTGTGGAGCGGTCAGTTTCAAAGGCGAATGAGTGATTAAGGAATTTGTCCATTTAGCAAGAAATCCCAACAGTGGTCGTCCCTGCACCGAACCAACAAGGAACGAGAGGGAGATCCGGTAAGACACTTATTCATTCTTTCGCTATTTATCATAGTTTAACTGTAAAAAATCATTACCACTGCTAACATAAAGCGGGGGCATGACAAAACCGCAACGACAAAAGCGCAAATTCAAACTGCTCCTCTCCAGATAATAATAGAGGGCTGAACTTTTTTCCGCAAGATGCTCTAACAGTTAGCTATCGATTCCAGATGGTTTCAGGTTTCTACCTTGATTTTGAAATTTGTTCACAAATCTTTCCCATGCGAGTTTGTGACCCGTGACCGAGTTACACAAAAAGATAATTGGAAGTCGAATGAAAACAATCAAGAAAAGGGGTCAAAACCAGCTGAGATTCGAAACGATTTTCACTTGTTCATTCTGACAATCACCCCCTTTTGCCCCCTTCCTTCCCTTTGGAAATGTCAAAGACGAATAAGTTACTTGGATTCCTCACTGATGCATTCTCAACGAGTCGTCCTCCGGAGGTCAATATGGTCAGTTATCTATCGTATCCATCCACTACCGTAATCTCTCTCTTCTTCTCAGGAACGTCGTGTCTCTCGAGTGGATGATGTAGCAGCATTCAATGCAGGAAGAAGACAATCGAATGTTCCTCTTCCTCCTTCTGGTCAACCGAATATGGGAAGGAGATTGTCACTCAATATTACTTGTGGAGCGGTCAGTTTCAAAGGCGAATGAGTGATTAAGGAATTTGTCCATTTAGCAAGAAATCCCAACAGTGGTCGTCCCTGCACCGAACCAACAAGGAACGAGAGGGAGATCCGGTAAGACACTTATTCATTCTTTCGCTATTTATCATAGTTTAACTGTAAAAAATCATTACCACTGCTAACATAAAGCGGGGGCATGACAAAACCGCAACGACAAAAGCGCAAATTCAAACTGCTCCTCTCCAGATAATAATAGAGGGCTGAACTTTTTTCCGCAAGATGCTCTAACAGTTAGCTATCGATTCCAGATGGTTTCAGGTTTCTACCTTGATTTTGAAATTTGTTCACAAATCTTTCCCATGCGAGTTTGTGACCCGTGACCGAGTCCATTCGATTCCCCATGGATTCTAATCAGGTATTTAGCCGATCTGAGAGACAATCGTAACGCTAGTTATGACGATTTGCGCAATTTTTTGCGCTTTTGTCGTTTGCGCTTTTGTCATTCCCCCCATAAAGCTGATGCAAATAGACATGATGACAGGCTCGATTTGTGTGCCTGCATTGACGATGAATCTTGGAGGAGGAAAGAAAGATGAGAAAGAAGAAGATGATGAACAGAAAGATCAGAAAGGAAGAAGGTGCGATACAACTACTTTTATTCTCTCGATCATCCTTTCAGACCCATTGGAAGTGGTCCATCGAAGAGACCAATGAAGAATACTCGAAAGGATCAGAATAGAATAGTCGAAGAAGAATCTGAGACTGATGATTGATTGTATGATTATTATAAACAGAGATAAAGCACATTTATTGGAGCGATGAATGAGAGTGAACACGTAAGAGAGAAAGAGGCAGTTTATGGACAGAAAATGAAGGGATTAGAGCAAGAGAATGATTGAATATCACAATTGAATGGAGTGAGAATACTCATCGTATTATTAATCAATGAAGATAGGGAAAAGGAAAAAGGAATGATCACAAGAGATGAAGAAATTATTGGCATGCACGAGGTTTTATACCCGACAATCGATTAGAGGACTAGATTAAGGAAAGGAATAGAAGAAGAAGAAAAGGAAAGAAGACTAGTCCTTAGACTTAGCTGTATAGTACATCCAATATATAAGATTACAGAAAGTGAATGAAATAGGGAATAGTTTCTGACAGAATCGATCCATATCTTCACCACTCCATCGTTTGAAGAAAGTTGGAGTTAACTTCTTCTTTTTCCGTCGGGAAGAACGACGAACGAAAACCTGAGAAAGAGAAAAGATGAAGAGGATGAATGAGAGAGATCCCATAATTGATGGTAACAGACCATCATTTGATTACTTTCTCCCTTCTCTACCTCCGGATTATGATTATCATCGGGAGGACGAGGTGATGGACACTGAAAGAAGACCATTTATTAATCCATTCGAATACTCGATCACTCACTTCAATATACGTTTTATCCGCCCAAGGAGATCGTTGCCATTCTCCGTTTGTACCTGCTACAATAGACAATTTGGTGTGTGATTTACAGATTGATATTCTAAGATGAATATACTCACTTGGTGTATCGGGTACCGTAGGCGAGGAAAGAGTGCAAGGTCGTCTCTGAAAATTCATTTGTTCGGATCCTTCATTTTCCAATCTTTCCATTCACTCGAAATACCGTGCCTTTCCTCACCTTGAATTTGGTAGAGAATGTTCGTGTGAAGATGTTCCTTTTATCTCGCAAATCTTCGTCTGAGAGGAATTTGTCCTCGTTTTGCTGGAAAGTCTTTGGTCACGTACAATCGAGAAGCAAAACGGTAAATAACATTTTCAGGAACCATAAATCATTAAATAATCGATAAAGATGTAGATGATCGTACTTCATTGATTCTCCTCAATTCGAGACTGCTCACACAAGCCAATTCAACGATGGAAAGGAAGATATATCCCATACAGCCGAACATAAAGAGATCCAATCCCTTCACATAAGATACCTACAACACTATGTCTTATCGTAGACTTCATTATAAAACTACTTACTTTTGGCAAACTCTTGGCGACATTACTGTATTGCAAAGTGAGGGCCATCAATGAAGAAATACCGAGAGTCACCCTAAATAATGATTATTTGATCCATCGTCTCTCCTTCTCAAATCAACCTCGCAGGTAAACACTTTCTATCCAGCCAGAATGAAATCCACGAAATGAGAACCATGCAGTATGTAGGAAGATAGATCTAAAGGGGATTACTTAATTAATGCATGATTGAATAAATACTATTACCTGGAGGATGTAGAAACCGTAGGAACGACGGAAGAATAGCTTGATGTTCAGCTGAAATTATTTGATTATTCTTTGCCCATGATATTTTCTGATAGCGATTCTCCCTACTGATTTGCAATCAATCAACCACTTGATCAACATTATCATTACACTTCAGAATGATGAATCTATCGGAATCCTCCCTTCTTCTATCATATGATCACCCTCCCTCCCTCCCTCTCTTCTTCTCCCTCATCCGTCATTCCTCCCATCACTCAATGGGTGCGAGAGGACGAAGAGAAAGAGAAGTGCCAATGGATTTCCCCAGGGGCAAGAGTGGTGTTGATCAATGATTACGGTAGTTCAGTTCTCGATACTCACTTGATCCCATGTTCCAGCTGGATAATTGTATGTGATCTTCTCATAGACGTGAGTTGTCATGTGGAAATCAGGCAATTGAACCTTCAATTTGCTAATTTAATTCAATGATCTTGGAAATATTAGTTATCCATTCGCCACATTCAGTATATTTGTAGCTTTTTATCAATGAATAATCGTACCTCATCAATGAACTCGACTGGTCTTCCCATTCGTTTCCAGTGTAATCGCACCTGAAAATGATATAATAAAATGTTGAAAGATATCAGCTCAAACAATTTATACCTTGCCGACGTTGAACGAATAACTTTCGAATATTACAGAACACATGACTCGATCCATTGGAAAGAAGGAGAAATCCATCTCACAAGGAGATTCCACTACGATTCTGAAATAAAGAGAATACTCACACAACTGAAAATATCGATACCGATAGTTCATCCAAACTGTCCCGTTAGGAAAAATAGCCAAGAAGATATTCGGAGTTGGCGAAGAATGGATTTGCGAACCCTGGGAATTATTCGAATTGTTCCAGCTGACTCTTTCATTCTTTCTTACCTTCGAATTGACAATGCATACATTGGGTAACCAGATGTAATCGACCATTCGATGGGAAAGAGTCAAATTTGTTAGACATTGAGATCCCTCTTCGTGCTGGAACAAAGAGAAAAGATTGAGAAACGGGAAAATAATATGATTGTCCCCCGTAAAATGATACTCTTCAAACGTGATCCTACACGAATATTATGAACAACAATCTTGACTACAAGATATTTGACCCTTCTTCTTTTCTTTCTCTTCTTCCTCACCTCAAAACTAAGACCAGGATCATGCCAAATCTGTGAGAAAAGAAGATGCATCGTACTCGCTCCTGTTAATTCAGAAATCTCTGAGACCTTCTGAATCAACAACTCAACGTCCACGTCAACTCCCTGCGATGGAAGATAGATTATCCTTTCTATTCTCCATTAATTCTCTCACCTTCATCTTGGGAACGAGATTCTTATCATATTTCTTGAGGATATCATTGAGTATCCTTGTTGCATCCTTCTCAGCCTGTCCCAATATACAGAACTCCGTCGGTTCGGCCTCCATTGAATTCGCCAGTGCACGAGACACTGAATTGATTATTTCGGATGAATTACAGCATTTCATAGACCTCAACGAGATTCAATTTCCCTAGACATTCGTAGCTCGCGTGTGATCGGACTACCTATCACCCTACCTAATATCACCCTAATATGTATGGGTGACCTTCTCATCGTTTCACACATCTCGTTCGATTGACGAAATAGTGTGTAGAATGAAAAAAGGACTGCCCATATTCCTCTAGTACACGTGCCCTCATTCGTTCCCATTCGAAACGACGGTAATTCAAGAGTTTGGACACATGTCAGCTCGTCTTTCAGAGAAGAGAAGAAGAGACTCGAGAAGGAAGATTATCGGATTTACACCATAGAGAAAGGAGAAGGAAAGGAGGACGAAAAGAGATCAAAACACTATGAAGACACTAGAAAATCTGAAGGAGATACACCAAAAGAGTGCATGATGTGGGAAGGGCATTATCCCTTCGAGAGAGATTCAATGATCACATTCTTTCTCAACGATTCAAGGTTAAATTGTACTACAAGTGATTTTACAGTCGTAAGACAACGGTAGGCCAGCTGTTAGACGGTCTACAATATACCCTGCGGCCAAATGCATTCTAGGATAGCAGAGCATTCTGACACCCATTGTTCTCTCCAGATTAGGGGTCACTATGGTTCTCAATGTAACTCACTGTAGCATGTTCCATTGTCAGCTTGGACGAATCCATCTCTGCATTCACAACTTTGTCTGTAATGGATGGAATTCCTTCTCTGAATCGTTCTTTCTTTCTAACCTTCCACTTTCTTGTGTCTTACAGTATTGACTTCGTAAATCACATAATACTCCTTCTCCGCATTCGGCACCTTCAACACAATTATTTATTTTTACTTGTCGTCTCCGGGTCTTTTTTTGTTCCCGAAACCATCACAATTGAATTTCCTGACGAGGCAAAAATATGAAATTTTGTCTGTGAAAATAACCCGGCGGTCGTTTGTTGCACAAAAGTGAATCTTTGTGAATTGGATGAGCAGATTCTCTTTCTTCTCTGCTGATTCCACAGTTTCACACGAAGATTTCGCCCACTTTCACTCAATTGAATGCAAAATGTGAATAACAAGAGGGGAAGGGGGGAATTGAGAGTCACGACCATTTTGAGTACTTGAATGGCGTCAAAAGAACCATAAAAAGGCGACCAAAGATGTCGAATAGCGGAGAATAATTTACAGTTCCACAAAAGGAAGGCAGAAAAGGTACACAACGAATTTGCCTGAATTATTCACACCAAAGTCATTCTCAATTCAGATCACGGAATTGCATGAATTACGGAATGAAAAGATCATTTTTGCACCCTCATGAGTAAAAAATAAAAGGTTGAATTAGTGACGGTTGTCTTCCTCTTTTGATGTCTTCCGTTACCATTTACCATTCATTCTTTTTACGTGTGGGGAACAACAAAAGAGAATGGTTCACAGTCTATCGCATCTAACACAGGAATATGACAGCAGTTCCAAAGGCGGGATGTTTATTATTCATTAGTAGTCAAAATAGCCATTGGCCGATCATTACTATGTGTCTACTTCGTTGGAATGAATTCATTATTCATATGAATGATGATACTTTTATTTTCATTTTCAGAGAATGAAAAGTGAACTGACCATTCTCTAATGAAAGTGCGACTGTAACGGAGAAAGTGAGAATAAATTGGAAGACCATCTCGAATGATCAATCTTCCAAGAGAATCATCTTGAAATGGAATGTTTTGAACTTATTCAAAGGAAAGGAACAAAGAAATGCGTTCGAAGGAGACAATCAAAGATTCACTCTCGTGTAGGTATTCAATATTTGATTAGATCGGAGGAAGAATGGAGGAAGTAAGAGAAAGGGAAAGACCAGACTGGGGAATGGTCAATATGGAGATAGGGAAGGTATTAGTATCTAGAAGTGATTGACACTCAGACGATGAAAGAAGATACTGAGAAGGGAAGGAAGGGAACACGAAGAGGGAAGAGAGAGAAGGAGGGAGAGATCAGGTAGATGAGTACAACTACACATTGAGAATCGGAGTGAGGGTGCTAAACCTCGCATATTTACTCATTAATAGTGTCTCCCTCCAGGGGACTGTAAATGAACGGATGTAATGAGAAGGAAGAGAGAATGACGAAAGTGGATTCTCATCTCTGAACAAGTCAGTTCAGTCTAAGGAATGAGAAATGAGAAGGAATAAGAAGAAAAGAAGGACAAGATGAGTAAATATTTGAATGAAGAAATTGGATTGAGAATGGAGATAACGAAGTGAGAAAGAGATCAGAAAGAGAAAAGACAAGTGGAAGACGGAGAAAAGGGAATTGAATCAGTGTCTCTCTCCATCCACAAACTGGCCCTGTTTTCTACCATTCTCCTCCCTTAGACAAAAGACGGGTCATCATTATTAGAGAAAAAGAAGATAGAAAACACTCCAGTTCCTCATAACTCTCCATTTTGTCGCGTGTGGAAAGAACTAGATGGCATTATCAATATTTCAATAGACGAACGGAGGAAAAGAACAGAAAAGGAGAAATTTCCATGTAGACTGAGAGTAGACTGTGATGTTCTTGTGCATTTCGATGGTTTACACTCCTCTTTCACTAAACTTGATGATGAATATTCCTGAAGAAATGGAGTGTGGAAGGAAGGAAACAAATGGACACTTATTCCTTCTCAAACTAAACAATCAAAAGGATTGAAACTACTCGGAAGTGAACGAAAAAGAGGACGAATGAAGAAGGAATAGAGTGGAGGAAAGATGAATAAGGGGAAGAAGATGGAGAGATATTGGAAATGTGAGAATGTCCATCTGAGGGGAGGAGGTCATCACTTCAATGCAAGAATAGACGAAGAAAGATCAGATAAGAGAGAAATATCCTCGTGGATTGAAGGGAATCACAAAACAACAGAAGAGAAGGCAACATTTGAGAATGAAGGGATGAAGTTTGAAGGAAAGAAAGATGAGATACGATAAGAGAGAATTGTGAGGGCGGTGGCTATTTTGAGATGAAGAAGATGAAAGGATGAGATATGAGTGATGGATCGGATTATCATTGAGATAAGAAGACAATTGTGAAATAGAATGGAGTCGAGAGAAAGTGAAATGGTCTACGAGTAAGTTCTATATGTTATTGATAATATGTCAGTCTAGTGATAGAAAGTGAGACAAAATGAAAAGAAGATTGATGGGAAGGAGGAAGGGACGAAGAGAAGAAAGGATACTCATCCTTATTATTCTCACGAGACTTCTGATCAGTGGAAGTTGCGAAGTTATGATGAACAGATGACGAGAAGGGAGAGAGATTAGAGATGTAAGAGAAATAGATGAGACAGAAGGAGATTGAAGGAAGGTAGAGGGTTGTCCATCCAAGAGAAGAAGAAGAAGAAGAAGAAGGAATAAGTGACACTCAGAAATGATGAGAGGAAGAATTCAACGATGAACATCACAAAAATAAGCAACCTCGACCAAAAAAGTGAGAGATCAATCAACGTTCAGAAGAACTTTCGATTCTGAGGAGGAATGAAGAGGTGTGAAGACAAAGAGTTGAAATAGAGAATACTTCAGTCGTTTCTCATTTTATGAGTAGAACGATGAATTTATTGAATCGTTTCACTCAGATGAAATCTTCAGATGTTGCGAAAAGAGAGAACGGAGTAAAACATTAGACGATAAAGCGTGAGAAATCGCAATTTGCAATTTTGCACGCGAAGAAGAGCAAATTTCCAAATTTGTAGATTAGGACAGGGTCAAAGATCGAGACGGAAAATGAGTAAAGGATTGAATCTCCCACACGACTGAATATTGCAGAGACTAATCTTCAATTCAAACGTCTCTTCACACAGAGATGACCCCACTTTCGTGATGACTTCTATCCTTTATTCTATTCATATTCCTCCCTTCTCTCTCTTCTCCATTCCATACTCGAATCGAGTCTATAATCTAACAAGGAAGTCTCTTCAGTTATCCATACCTTCTAACGTGACCCTTCCTTCTCTTCTCCCTTTCTCTTCTTCTCTACTAAATCAGGAAAGCTCACGTCTCTATTGTGGTCAACACGAGTCTTTTGATGTCATCTCATTCGATTTGGCGCACTGCAAATTTACTCGTTGAGTCACTAATTTCGGTTGTGAGAAAGGGATAAGAGAAGGACAACTCTACTGAAGTGAGGATAAATACTGTGAAGAAATCGTGTAGGAAAGAAGGTTGAATTGCATACGAAAAAGGGGCAATAAAGAGTGTTTCCAGTAGGAAGGAAGAGAGAATAAACATGGTAGGCCTCTTTATTAATATGGAGGGAGAAGGAGGGATTAGATGGAGTGAAAGTGGGATTGGACTAAGAGAACAACGTCATCCATGGAAAGAGAGAGAGACTACTGTAGTCATGATGATTATCGATTAGTCATCAAGAGAGGTGATAGGATTCTCAAGTGGGAGAAATGGGTGCTAAACGATTGAGAGTGATGATGATTGATGAGAGAAGATTCCGTTCACTACAACAGAAAGAAGAATGGAGATGAAACACTAAGGATTGACGACTGCAACTTTGATTCTATTCCAGGAATAGTCACGAATAGTTCTCAACATTCTCCAGTTGTCTCTCTATCTTAAATCTTTCTCTAAATCGTCATCGGAAGTTTTCTTCATTTCGTTCCCTTTCTATTCCACTTCCTTTCTCAGGTGCAAACCACAGTAGAAACCTTCCCTTCTCTCCTTTTCTTGATCGGAAGTCTAAAACCGCCCTCTAATAGGTCGTCCATTCTCTTTCTACGGTCCAATGGAGAAACGGGGGATAATCGAAATTTAAGAGAAGACGGAGAAACAGAATGAAGTTCAAAGATCACAACGAAGAACTCAGTCGAATATTAATTATTATAAACAACTGCGGAAAATGATGAGAAAGTGCATTGAAATAGGGGAAAGATTTCTTTAGAGGAAACGTCGAAAGTTGAAAGTAAGCAGACTAGAATGGAGAATGTAAACTTGCCTTTTCTGTTCTTCCCCGTCTATAATCCCATCTATTCACTTCTTATTGAAGAAAGAATTGAAGATGGCCAACTAGGAATAATCTTGACTGTTTTGTCAAAGTGAATTGTTCCTTTTCCTTTTCCTTCTTTTCTCTATCAAGGGAATTCTCTCTCTTCTTCTCAGTGAATGGTCGATCTCATCTCTCACTTGGATTGAGTACTACTTCAACGAAGAATCCACCAAACTTCCGCTTCTCATTGTTCACTTAGAGAAGACTTGTACGTTGAGACAACACTCTTACAAGCAATCTTTATCAAAAATAATCATTCAAAATGCGAATAGAGAAGATGTCCCGTAGTGGAGAATTGTCACGCAGTGCTCATTCCTTAATTTATTTATTTTCGAGGAAATTGTAAACAATAATATTAATAATTACCTAGTTGAGAATATTGCAATTGTCGTTCTCACATCTCATACACGAACCAGTTCCCTGCAATAATTGTTTCGATGAGTTCCAAATCATTTTTAAATGATTTAATTTTAAAAAAAAATGAGGATGTTGTAACCTGTGAATACTTGCAGATAGCAGGTCCAGCCATGCATCCCATGTTCTTATTAGCACACGTTCGAAGAGTAAATGGAGCTGAAGAAAGAGAAAGAATTAGAAATGTGCTATGAACATATTCAATTTGCTGTTCTCTGAGTCTGCTCTTTTGTTGTTTTTCTTCTGTAGAATGTGAGTACTGGGAATGCTAAGAGTGTTTTGGAAAGGGAAGAGAATCACTTACACTTTCCTCCTTCACATTTGAATGTCTGACACGCGTACTGAGAAGCGTCTCCTCCGTTGCCTGAATACAATATTTAATAATTAAATATAAAATATAATCAATAATAAAGGAAATACTCGTACCGCACTGCTTGGTGGGTACAGTAGCTCCTCTGCCAGAGTAGCAGAATTTGGCTGACTCTGGAATTAATTTGCCATTATCTCTTGCCATTTGATTAATTCGCACGTATCACTTTGACCACTGTGTAAAATGACGTAGTACGAAAGAAGTTCCTCCTATTGCTGAGTCAGTGGAAGAAATGACTATCAGAATACTGTTTACTAGTCCTCCACTATGATTCATCGCTGCCCTGAGGCAGTCGCATGATCATGGAACGCATTTTTCTGAATTGAATTGTAAGAGGGAAACTAACCGGCAACGGGAGAGAATATCAAGATAGCAGCGATGATTTGAATGGAGAAGGAGAGATGCATCTGAGATAAAGTTGTATTACAATGATATCAAAACGTTTTATAACAAGTGAAAAACGCTAAATGATCTGGAGGAATAGCTGGTCGAATGAAAAGTGGGGGAAACGATCGGAACCAAGGGAGAATAACACCTGACAGGTCTTTGATTAGTTGAGAAGAGAAGGTAGGAAGAGAAGGAATGGATAGAACATCTATCGACCCAACGAATTCCCATACCACGTGTTTCAGGAACAACATCCTGACTATCAGTTGCAAAAAATAATCTGGAGGCATGGGGAATCGAACCCCAGACCTCGCGCATGCGAAGCGCGCGCTCTACCCCTGAGCTATGCCCCCGATGAAGAGAAGGCCAATTACAAACCATTCGAGAGGTGGAAACGATAACGAATACAGAGAGAAGAGGGAATATTTCCACATTGCTTTTGCCTTTATGTGTAAAATTGAATAGAATTACACTGATGACATTGATTTGAATTGAATTCATTCTGACAAATGAAATGGAACAGTTAGAGGAAAGGGAAAGGAAATTCATGAAAGTATCGCTTTCTCGATGAATGGATTGAACGTGAGAGAGGGAATTGAAATGATTACTCAGTTTTCTACTTGCTCTTTCTCTTCTCTCTTCTCTCTCTTCCAATCAAATGATCTCTCTTCTCCTACTGGTATCACTCATTCTCCCTCTTCTCTCTTCTCTCTCTTCCAATCAAATGATCTCTCTTCTCCTACTGGTATCACTCATTCTCCCTCTCTTCTCTCTCAATTCTCTTCTCTCTTCTCCACCCTCTCAATAGGATCATACTTGTCTCATTGAACGATGTTTGAACTTCCTCACCAACTTAGCTGCGTAATTGCGTACAAAAATGATACATCCATATTGAACATGACTGTTCATGTAAAAAAGTGCTTCTATTTTTTTCTATAATTTGTGCAAAACACATTGTAAATTTGTGTGTGTTTTTATAATGTTGAAGAGTAGTGAAAACTAAATTTAATAGTCATGGCATTGATGGCGGATACAAAGACGATTGACTAGTGAACTCCGATAGATCGTCGATTCTTCCTTTCATACGACGGATTCCCTTGGTTGATTATCATTCGATTTGGCAGCTGTGCTATTCTTCCTCACTCCTCCAATCGTCGAAGGAGGTGGAGCAGAAGGAGGAATACGACGAGCTGAGAATTAAAGAGTGAGGGATGAGGATGAGTGAGGGGAGGGGAGATTTATAGGCCTGCATTCAAGAGATTATGCATTCAATCAACTAACCATTGAGCGCATTTGCAGAGGTGGACACTGTAGTCAGTAAACCTGTAATGATTTCCTTCCATTTTGCCTATCAATAATTCCGACCTCCACTTCGATTTCTTCCTCCCATTTGAGTACTTCTTTTATTGGCCATTTCAAGTGAAGGAAGAGAAGCAGCAACAGAAGGAGCCCATGATTGAGATAGAGAAGATGAAAGGAATGATTTAGATTGATAGAAGAAGGGAATGAATACCATCTTCTTCCTCGTAGAATGGAACATTCGATCGAGAATCATGAAGGAATCCACTTGGACTGCAATTAATATCCATGAAAAATTATTGCAAAATAAGGCAGAATAATACCGTGAAGGGGGAGTGAAGAATGATCCGGGTGAAATTCTAGGAGGAGGACAAACTGATGATGTTTCACGAGGAGATCCTTCAAGAGATTTTATCGATTATGAATCTAATCAGATGTCACTTACTCATTGGAGTGGATGCTCCGAATGTCGTTGCTGCTCTCATTTCGAATGCATCAGAAGAATATGAAAATGGAGAACGAGGAGAAGGAGGATGAGAATTATGAACATAGAATGAAGTTGGACGACTCTTTAGAGGTGGTAAGTCCACTTCCTGAAGGAGAGTTATGAACATGGAAGATGGTCATTATTGATTACCAATGGAGGGGGTCTCATGCTTTCTTTTCGTAATGATCGAAGTGATGGTCGATTACTATTCTTCTTTGATGCTCCCTGAGATCCCGATTGAGATAGACTAACGGCACCTCAAGAAGAATCAGTTATACACGGGTAGAATATAGTCGAATTACCAGATGAACCGGCCAGATTGGGAATGGATTGACTTTCTCCATTCATCGTTGCTTCTTCACTATTCGCTGATTCGAGTGAAGCATCGAAATCAGGCTGATCAGATGGAAGAACACCTCCAACGACGTATGGTTTATCGTCCTGAAAGACCAATTGAGGAAAGAAAAGACAGATACTATGAATATCCAGCGGATAACTATTTTTTACCTGATATTCGGGTATCTCTCTAAAACTCTCCAATTGAGGGAGTAATTCGGAGAATGTGGGACGTGCATCCGGATTAATTCTCCAACAGGATTCAGCCACACGGAATCTGAATTTGTAAATGATTCATAATGAAGCACCATAGATAGGAGCAATATTAAAATAAAATGAGAGTTTATTATGAAAAAAAAACGAACATTTTTACAGGGCAGTAGGATGGTCTCTCAAGAGTTTCTCCCGATAAAAGGACGTCGCGAATCTGAGGATCATATTCATGAGATTTTTTTTAAAATCCTCACTTTTTCATCTCCAACATGCTCGTAAGGAATCTTTCCCATCGTCAGAATTTCATAGAGAACGATGCCGTAACTCCATACAACAGTCTGAATAAAATCAAGCGTAAATCAACTACAGATCAATTGTGACGAATGCTTAAAATAACGGTAAAAATGAATAAATACCTTAGCATTGAATATTCCTTCTCTGAGTGTCTCAGGAGACATCCATCTCGATTCGTGTCTACATTCACATTGCGCCTTCTTCACATCGAATTCTTTATTCGCTCCATAATGGGCGAGTTTAGTTATTCGACAGCTTTCTTCCACACTCGAGATAAGACAATTACTAGAAATGATATTTAGCCAAGTGAAATTTATTTGATTCAAACCGAGCAGCGAGATCTTTATGTGCATGATTATTCATCTCGAGATAACTGCATCCTCGAGCGATATCAATCATAATTGAGAGAAGTTCACGAAGAGTTAATCCACGTTGATTTGGAGTGAATAATTCATCCACGTTACTCTGACTGAATTATTATTTTGAATGGAGGAAAATGAAATAGACAGACGATTTGATAAGGAAAGTGCGTAGATCTCCTCCTTGCATGTGTTCCACGATGAGATATGGAGGATTATCATCTTCGAGACAGACTCCAACGAGACGAACGATGTTAGGATGATCAAAGTTACTAAAATGTGACGAATCAGCTCATGACAAGCACATTACAAAAATGAACATACTTCATGATGATAGCTTCATAGAGGAATTTGATTCGATCTTCAGCCGAATGGTCGTCACGAAGAATCTGATGAATTATTTTCCCTCTTGCATTACTAAATGAAACATACTTTGACAGCGACTTGTTCATCATTGAATCTTCCCTTATAAGTCGTCCCGAATGATCCACTTCCAAGAGGATCCGAGATAATCACTTCATTTCGAGAGATACGAGGAAGATCTGAATGAAATTGATAAAATAGGGTGGAAAAAGAGTTGCGTACTCTTCAGTTCATTCTGCATCTGTGAAGGAAGTGTGTGAGAATTTGCCGAAAGGACCATTTTATCGAGAGTGATCGACTTGGTGTCCACTTTCAATTTCTTCTTCTTTCCATTACTCGCTCGAACTCGACGACGTACTGAAAATGTATCGTTCACTACAACTACGTGCTCAATTTCAGGTTTTGGTAGAATAATTCAACTGAATATACCGAATACAGCAGTGAATATGCACAATCCGAGGATAGTCGTGAGAAGAACAGCAATAACGAGGACGAATATTGTGTCATCTTCCACTTTGGCTGGACGACCAGGAGAAGCAGAAACTAAAAGGAAGAATATTCAAGGGAAGAAGGTAATTTCGAAATAGACTCACGTTTAGCTGAATTAGTGTATCCATAGGCGCCGAATCCCTCTTGATTGGCTGCTCGAACTCTGAATGAACAATGGAGTGATTGATTGAGTTTCAAAGGGTAATAAACGAAAAAAAAAACGAACGAACCTAAATTGCCAATTGAAAGTGTCAGCATCATCAGTCTTGGATGGTCTCCAACTCAGTTTCCATCCATCCAACCCTCTTTCTGCTATCTCCCATTCTGCTGATTCATTCACTCGAACCTACAAGAAATCTATCAATGACTCTCGTTATTCGATCCTTCTCACTTCAACAGCATAGCTCGTAATAGGAGATCCTCCGTGTGATTGAGGTGAAGACCATTGGACGATCCATCCTTCTTCATCCACTTTTGCTTCGACGTCTCGTGGAGCAGTTGGAGTTCCCGCTGAAAGAAAGACTGTGGTCTTACAATTTAGCCCTTGCACACCTTTAGTTCTGGCCAATTGAACTCCTTGGTAATAATCTTCCTTGTAGTTGAAGGCCTGTCCGAATACTGAATACTGCAATCAGATCGACTATTATCCATTCTTAGTTTTCCTGATTAACCTTTGCAGAGTAAACGGCAACGAATCTGAATGAGTATGAAGTAGCAGCGAGAAGAGAATTGAGAAGAATGGAAAGAGAAGGAATCGTCCCTCCAAAGGTTGCATTAGGAGGAGATCGCCATTCTCCATTTCCACCAGACTGAAAGTGAAGATTGAACCACTTCATTTCACCCCTTCACAAACTTCTTTGTACTGAATGGAAACAACACTCGGAGGTTCTTCTGGTTGTAATGAAGTCCATTTGAGAAGAATCGAATTTCCTGAAATAATTAATTATCTCCACTTTTCGACTAGTTCAGAGTACCAGTTATATTATCCGGTCTCAGAGTCCCCGCAACATCCTTCGTTCTCGTTGAGAAATCAACCGATTGTGCTTCAGAATCTCCAGGGAAGGGAGAATTGAGACGAGATTCGTGAATGGCAGTCACCTGAATGATAATTAGTCAAGAATGAACTATTGGTGTGGTCGAATACCCAGAACTTGTAATCAGTGCTTGGTCGTAGATTGGATACTCTGACTCTGCATGGATTGGCAAGACAACTCGTGTGATCCGAAGTAGTGGGAAGGAATGAACCATCTGCCCATTCTTGAACTGCGATTTGAGATGGAGAAGAGAGAGACTGTTGAGAGATCTGAAAATTGTAGACTTTGTAAGTCACCTCATGAAACAAATACATACACGATACTTTATTTCCTTCTTAGGTGCATTCAATGTCTCTGGTAGTTTCCAGAATAGATAGAGTGTATCGGGAGATATGGGTACGGCGAAAGGATCAGCTGGTGGAGATGGATAACCGAAGCTACAAGAAATAAATATATTGTTGACGGCATCTATCAGTAGAAGAGTTACCCAGTCCTGAATGATCTTGGTGAAGATACTCCTGAAGCAGGAGAATATCGATTAGACCATGTGATTGTTACTTCATATCTGAATTGCAAACTGGTAGTGATCACAAGTGAATAATTCGACTCACGCCGTCTCTTTATCGAGTATTCCGTTTTCCACATGAATTGTCTCTGTGAAACTTCTCACATGCTTCACTTTGTCCGTTCCCTTACGAGTGAAATAAACCTGAACGATTTATTCCCATATTTCAGTGCGAATATTAAACGAACATCGTATTGAGTGCTTGGGGCTGAGATTCCTTCACAACTGCTGTGTGAAGGAGGACGAGAAACCTGGGAAGAGTGCTTGAATGAAGGTGAATGACCAACTGACCTCCAGCAATGCGCCAGTCCGGCCCTCGTTCACAATCTTGAATTCAATGGAGGAAGAAGCCGGAAGGGAGAAACATGAACGTTCTGGAAATCCGTAAGTGTTCGGAAAATTCTCTCAAAATAGCTAGACTAACCAGGGAATGGTTGACTGCTCTGTGATACAGCAAGAATCTGTCGAAGTGGAGGATTGGCTATTGTAATCGGAACGATTGAATCCTTCCCGTAGATTAACATCTCTCAATTACAATTGTTTTAAAGTTTATGTGAATTTTCAAATTACCTGATGATGTGACGAATACGAACAATTTGTCTGCGATGGAAAATGCTGAGATGGATTTGAGACCTCGCTCTGAAATATATTTTCCCAGATAATTCTTCCTAAATTCCGAAATAACCTCCGAACTTGCTCCAATCAATCTGTAATTCATCACATTTCCTTGCTTGAGTATCAATAGTAATCATTCCATTCCAAGTGAGGGCGTAGATTCGAGGAGATGCCGCTTGATTCCATGCGAACTCTGCAATCATAGCAGTTAACTCACAAAAATTATTACAAGGAAAAACCAACTGATTGCATTCGTTTACAAAATTCAGTTTTCCATTATCATTTTGATTCGATGAAATTGAAGGGGCTCCATGACAACTCTGTGTATTTTTCTTACCAGCCATCATCCAAGTGATTGTTCTACTTGATAATCCACTAAGTGACAATGCGAGATTTTCCTCTTGTCCCTTCCATAGATTGAGAGAAAAGAGAGATCCGTTTCGAGTGAGAAGATATGCTGTGCTGAATGGACAATTATTGGAATGAAAGCGTACAAGACACACGAGGTGCATAACGTCTGCCTCCGTGGCGCAATCGGCAGCGCGTTCGGCTGTTAACCGAAAGGTCGGTGGTTCGAACCCACCCGGGGGCGTAACTTTTTGTTTTATTTAACCTACTTCGTGAATGGATCGTAGGTCAATTGCTTCGCATCTGCTGCTCCAGGAGAAAGATCTTGTAACTTTTTCGGTGTTAGAATCGAAGTGGAAAGGAAGGGATCAAGAGCGATTTGGTAGAGAGATTTTCCTGGACTATGCAATTATGAGATCCAAAAGAACAATACATACCAGATACGAATAATAGTCGATGTCCAACCCAATCACTGGTCATTGCATCGATTCGAGAAACATCTCCGCCTATTGAAACCTGTAGAAGAGATATGTACCTCTGCCTAGTGAAGGACATACTTTGTGTACTGTATTTTCTATCTGATTCGTATCAATCTGCACTAGAAGAATTTGAGTCGTATCGGGCTCCTGAAATAATTTCGATTGGTGAGTTATTGGTGGAGTGTGTTACCTTTCTCACAGCGAATAAGTCATTACCAATAAATGCGAGTGCTTCGTACTCGATCTTACTCAATTGACGACGTCTAAAAGTGGTTTCATACTGTGTTTCGCTCGATATTTCTCACCTTCTCACGGCGGCCATTTCAGCAGTGATATTCGTAATGGAGATCAAAGAATTAGTAGAATCAATGGCGAAGAGACGAACGAGTGGACGGAGTTCTGAATGAATCATGAAGATCCCTTCTCAATCTCCCTTCTCTCACCACTACTATCGATCTCCGCTGCATCAGAAGTCTCTCCCACATTCTTCGGTTCATTCGCTGCTGCTACAGTACAAGAGATCTGAAGTTGTGATCAATGAACTATAACGCCCCACTTTCGGTACTTACCTTTCCACTCTTGACGGCGAATGAATAGTACAGATGACTGCTTGGAACGATACCTCCTGTTGAAGGGCCGCCCTTAGATAGGAATGTAATCGATGATGGAATGAATGACCTACCTGTTGAGTGCAATTTACAATGTACTGGAATGCGTTTCCATTCCATTCCGAAGGAGGAGACCAAAAGAGCGAAATTATCGCACGAGGACCGTCAACTGTCTTCTGAAAAGAGATCAGAGAATGCAATGCCACCATAAAATAGTGGTTATCTGTCAAACCTGTTGTGTTGCATAGATATACAATTTCCTTGGTTTACTTGGTGGTTTAGTCGGTGCGATCAGTCCCGTCTTATTGATTGTACACGAATCAAAGGCAGAATTCGCTGCATGATCACATCTTTCCAATTATCAGTGAACAATTTCTTACCATTGATAGTAACTTCGAAATGTTGTCCACTACTCCATGATTCGAGTAGTGCAAAGGGAAGAGTGATTGAAGAAGTGAGAGAGAAGAGATGAGTTGAATCAACGGAAGTCAGCTTATCCTTGTGCACTATTACCTAGACATTTTATCGTCAAACAATCGAAGAAAGTATCTAGAATATCTCACATGGTAGAGGATACTTCTCGGAGCGACTTTCGGTTCCACAGTCCATACCAATTCGAATTTATTCTTTTCACTCATCGACACCTGAAATCTCAATTCATTTCCGTGCTCTAAATAATCGATCGAACCTGTCCAGTGAAGTTGAATGCATGACTCGAGTTCGTATGTATAATAGGAAGTAGAAGGGCGACTTCCGTGAGGGCATAATTGATATTGAGTGACCCTAGCTGACGAAGAGATTCATTCACTGTTCTTATTACAAAAGACTCATTCCAATCAATCTCATCACTCCTGTGAATGACAAAGTAAGTACCTGTTTATCACAGAATCCCATTCTTCCGTGTCTCGTAACGAATATCAATCGATCCTTAGCGATCACAAGTTGACGAATTCTAAAGTCAATTTGTTTATTATGTTGTTTTCTTTGCTATTACTGTGGGAAATCAGTTGAGGCAGCAATGAAACTGGCGAGTTTTGTCGAATGAGAAATCTCGTACAGATGAACTGTTGAATTGGAGTAATGAAGGAGGAAATAAATCTGGAATGGCGAATTGACTGTCTAAATTTATTCGAATAATCGTACATCTCCAGTCTCTTCTTCTGCTGCAACTGCCATTACTTCAGGACACGAAACGGACTCTTGAGGACACGAATGAAGTCTGAAACATCAATGATATAGTGAATATATCATCTACATCTTCTCACATGTAATCGACGGTTCCAGTGAATCGATATGCGACGATGTGATAATTGTATGCAACGATGATTGTCGCCTTTGAAGAGATTAGAGCGAGATGACGAACTGTAAAATATCATTGAACAAGAATGAGGACTCGAAAAAGACTAATTTATTGTTTATTACACACCTGATAATCCCTTGGTGAATATCGAAGATGTAGCAGTCGAACTCGAAACGGACTGACGAGTAACACCAGACTGGAAAAGACCTAATTATGTTCATTGTCTCATACCTAATTGTGTAACTAACAGGTGCATCATTCGATTGGAATACACTCTTGGTCGTGTTATCAAAGACAAGAGCACTCTCGATATCTTTTGGGATAGTCACATTCTGCACTGAAATAATAATCTCGAATTTTTTTTATCGGAATTCGATAGCATTCCAATGGAACTTACGTGAAAGATCAGGAGAAATCGATCTTCCAATGAGATCAAAGAAATCCATGTTTTCCTTCGGACTTCGCTTGATTATATAGGCGAGAGGATCTGATAGGATTGTGAATACGATAGATTCTATTTCCTACATACCAGTTCCATTTCCGAATGCAGTGTTTAGAGTCTTTGTATAGAGGGAGCACACACTCATCGTACATGCTCTCACTGATGCTTCGTATGAAACACCCGGAGTTATCTCGACTGTCTGAACACTTAAGTTATGGAGAAACGAAGAATGAGACACAAACCAGATCAGTTCCATCCGTTCTCTTAGTAAGAACTGTCGTGGAATTGGATTGCTTCAATTGAACTTGATAGATAATATTCCGCCAGAGGGAACCAGGAGCTACAATGAATTGGAAAGGGAATGATGAGAGATCTGAGTGAGTGTACCTTGGAATGGAAGTGGCTGAGGAGGAGTCCATGTGATTCTGGCAACATTTGTGAAAGTGATCAATCCAATTTGATTGGGAGCGAGAATGAGTGGAGGAAGACGAGGAGGAGAGAGAAAGGCAAGATCATCGATACGACCAGCATATAAATATCTGATAAGATTAGGTACACCTTAGCGAAATAGAACATTATTCAATTATTTACGGGGTGGAAAGTACTTGTGGGGTGGAAAGTACTACTTGATAAAAAAATAAATAAAATAAGCATACCTACTGAAGTGGCTTTCTCCTCCCGTCTCTGGAGTGCTCTCTTCCGAGTAGAAACACACCTGACATGGGACTAATTCTCAAAGGAAAAATATTTCCTACTACTCACTTCATCAAGTGGAGTATCTCCGCACTTCAATTTCGTCCAGAAAAGTCTTCCACTGGATATTCGAAATGATTTTGCCTAAAGGTGATACATTAGATCATCTAACGATATGGAAATAGATACCTTTGCAAGTGTTGCCCCATCTCTGAGAATCCTCGTGCTACTGGTTATTACATCTCGTTCCACAACAGTTCCTGCACAATCCTACTACTTCTTTCCAAATTGAATAAAATGGAATCTGACCATTATCGAGTACTGCTACGAGACTCTGAGCTTCTTGATTCATTTCAATTAGAAGAGCGGGAGAAATTGATGAGACTTTCTTGAGGGAAACAAAAGAGTAGACATCCAAGGCATTGTAGGGGAAGAGCTCAGCCTGAATTTACTCTTTAATAGTACGTTGAAATGAAAATATTTGAAGATATAATGTGAGCCAATACCTGGTAAACATCCTTATTACTGTTGATCATGTAGAGAAATCCATTCCAAGAATCGACAGCTATCGATTTTATGGGATTGATCTGAATGGTGAAACATCAATCATAGAGAAAATCCTAAATTATTTCGCCCTTACTAATTTATAAAAATACATACGGGATCAGATGCGTAGAAAGTGCAGGGGCCAGAGGAACGAAGAGAACAACGAAGAAGTCCTTTCGTTGAGAGAACAGCGTATACTGATTCCTCCATCGAATCTAACAATTGCACAATATGGAAAATGATAAAGAGTAAGGTTGAAATTACCGTAAGCTACATGTCTAATAGCCGTTCCATCGGGATCTCTTATTGCTTTCTGAGGAGAAGCAACAATGAGAATTCGAGGAGATGAAGTTGTTGTAATCTGAATGAATTATTTAAATAGATTTACTAAGTGATAACATACTGTTTCATTAGCATCATTGGACACTTCTTTGTTTTCATTCGCAGTCGCATCAAGAGAAATCATCCACAATCCGCCTTTCTCTGTTCCACTCACAAGAGAATTGCCACTCACCTAGAATAATAGTTTTTTTTTCAAATTATGTTTACAATGAGCACTGCTATTATCTACTGCTTCGTATTATGTAAAATTAATGTTTACCCCCGCAAGAGCAGTGATTGAATCTCCTTCTGCCAAATCGAATGGAATTATAGACGGATTCGATGCAATCACGTAATCATCAACACTGAAAGGACATATCCAACTATAGTATATTCTAAATTCATTGTTGAAAAAGTGAAAAATACCTATTGAGAACCAATATGTGTGATCCATTAGTGAAGACTAAGTTATCCTCCAACTCTGCATTCACAGGAACAGAAACCTGCAATGAATTTACAATTTACACATTCAAAAGAGATAGTTATTCTGGAAATTTTATGTTCGTTACTGACCAATTCAATTTTGACAGTAAATTGATCAACGATTTCTTCTTCAATCGGAGTTGTCATCGTAGTGGTCACATTGACTGCTGCAGTGTCCTGGAATCACAAGTTATCCCTTTCTTCCCTCCCTTCTCATCATTCACCTCTTCTTCTTCTCCTTCCACACTCGATACAGTGCTTGTTGTCGTAGTTGTCGTTGTTGATTTTACTAAACGAATTGTTTATAACAAAAAGACAAAACGCAAAAAGGGATGGGCGGTTGAATCGAAGGTTGGCAACGAGTAAACTGACCTTTGATAACGTCGGCGACTGTTGCTCTGCAGCAATTCTCACGTGGAAGATCACGAAGTTGATGACATCTGACAATCATTTGTTTTGATTATTGGAAGAAATGGTTGGAAGAAAGAAGATGCTGTACCTCTCAGTGGTTTCCTCACTTGAAATGGCATGTCCATCGAGGGTCGTCAATGTCACTCGAAATGTCGATTGGATTCGATTGCCTGAACTGACAATTCATTCATCTCAATTCTCTCTTTCTCTCACTTCTCCAACAGATTGCATAACTATTGGGTGAAGTCTGAATGGATGCCGTAAGGGCCAATTCAGGAGAGAGAAAACGAGCTGAGATTTGATATGAAATAGATCGAGAAACGGCGATTCGATCGTGCCATCGAAGAGAAAGACGAACCTCAGAGAATTATTTATTTATTATCAGTTTTCAACTTTATTCTATCAGTTTCATAATTTTAATACAATAAAAAGTAACTTGTAATTGAGGAGAAGACTGAGCAGGAAGAATAATCGAAGCATTCAAAGAGGAATTCGTGAAGGACTAAACGATAAAGAAGGTAATAAATATTAGATCGAAGGGGCTCACAGTTGAATCCAATTCGTGCCATATCCATCCATCATTCACTCCTGTTGCAGATCGACTATGAGTAAACCTGAACCATAACTGTTTCAGGCTATTCACAAAGAGGAATATCTCTATTATCCATATTCAATTGCACCAGCAGGTACAACACAGTAAAACTGAACCATTTGACTCCTTTTGTGGCCAATTCCGCGAGTTGCAATGATCGAGTATCGGGGAAAGTCCATGTGAGATGAACTCCCGAATCAGACATATCGATGTTCACAGAGACTGTGTCGATTAGTTCTGAAAAGATAAATATAGACAATAAAGGAGGATCATCGTATGTGAGAGTATATTCCAATTCTTACCCTGTACTCCACTGAGAAAGATATCCTCTAGTGCCTGACATCCTTGCATGCATGACTCAATGGCCGATCCTTTTTCAACACACTAAACACGATGGTTTTGTAATGATTCTGGGAATGTGGATACCTTTGATTCACAAGCGCCCATTGAGGTTGATAATTCCGAGCATCCATCCTCACACTGGAACAAAAGGGGTTACATTATTGTTATGATGAAATAGAATAGGGAGGAACTAACAGCTTTTCTCTTGCAGTCGAATGAGCATTCTTTATCAATGGAATCATCTGCATATACAAGAGAATAACGAGGAAGAGGAAAGGCCTGAATAAGAACATCAGATGCATTACAATCTAAAGAAAAGACCATTGCTCGATCGGTACATCTTTCTCTGCATTCTGCTGAACTCGTTGAGACTAACGTAGACAATGAAGAATTTAGAAGATTAAAGAAGATAATAAAATTGAAGAGGATCATTCCGCCATTGGGAGGAATGATTCACTGATTATATTCCTGCAAATGATTGATGTGAAAACGATAGAAAGAACGAAAGGACGATGGGCGGATATCGATGGGTGGTCAACAGAAATTATAAATTGTGTAGAAATGAACGGCGGGATGCACGATATTGACCATATCGATAAAGGAGAGAGAGAGTGTGTGATAAATGATAAGTGAGAGGAATGAGATAGGGGTGAAGATGAGAGATAGAGTAGTCATAAACCTGATCGGATGGAAAAGAGAAAACGATAGAGTTGATGTCAAAATGGAATGGACGAATGGCAAAAATGATGGATTAGATACTCTAAATAAGACGGAACTATCCATCATTCAATAATAGAAGAAATAATCAATGTCAACGAATAATCTGAACGATTTAGATTTCACTGAAACATTACTCGGAGGAAAGAGAGAGGTAATTAGAATATAATGAACAGGCAGAGTGTCTCTGTCCTCTCTCAATTCTAATCAATCGTAAGCTCTATGAGCTTCCTCTTTCTCTCTCGACCCAGAAAGAGAAAGAGAGAAATTAGAAGGAGAGTAATCACTATGAGAAATGACCTTTCTCTCTCTCTCTCTCTTATTGCCTATGAGAGGAGTACATGCTAGTTGATCTCACTTGCACGATCATTTAATGAGTTGGCTTACTCATAGATCGCTCAAAAACTATTTAATAGCTAAACTTTCGCACAAAATATTCATGAAAACGGCGCTCCTGATTGTAAGTAAACACGAGCAAAACTGGAATTGAAACTCCGTTTGACAGTTGCCGATACAAACGAATATAAATACTACCTGAAGTAAGTACATCATGCAACCTGCAATTAATGAATTCGTGCGTCTTCTTTTATCATCTTCATTTGTTCAAATTGTTGACAACTTTTCTCCATTACAAATTGAATGAATCTGTGAAGAAGCGAATGTTCTCATAAGCTTCTATAAACAAATTGATAATAAATGGAAATAGTATCATCGCCACGATAGATAATTTCATCGATTGCCAGTTCTGTTTACTGGAAAATCGAGATTTTAAAGATTTTTCCTAATTTTGTATAATGAAGAGTCAACTCCGTTGCTCATTATGTATATATTTTTTACACTGATGATCACATATAAATATTCTGTAGATAACCAATCTGACATTGAGACAAGTGAACCCGATGATCTCTGCATATCATATCCATTCCAATAATCGTTCAATTGTTTACAGCTTCTTTATAATTCTAAGATCCCTGTGATAAACGATTGAGAATCATAAAATTAGAATGCGATAGAATTTGCTTCATTCACCCATTTTATTTCCGGTTCTATCGATGAATAAGTATGCCCATTTTCTTTGTATTGTCTTCTGGTCTCAATATACAGTTGCTGTTGCATTCAATCTCATGGTATTTCTCATCAGTTCGTTTCCTTCTCTTGTCTTCAATCATCAATTGAATTTTAGTCCATCATCGTGGATCTCGAAATGGAAATTTCCGATATTTTCACTATCTCTGCATTTTAATGGCTCTCCTTTACAATTTTAGATCAGATTGTTGGATTCCTCTCGCTCCTTGGAATAATATTGCTGTTCTTATTAAGATCGCCTTCTTACTGTGGTATGTGACTACAGTTAGGGGATAAATAATATTTGAACCAGGATGTCTGGATTCGAATGGACTCTAATTGCTGTGACCACTGGATTTGTATTCCGATACGCTCTCATTTGCAGGTATCTGATCCTTTTTTTTAGAAACACAAGTCCTAGGCAACAACTAATCCAAAATCATAAATAAAACAATTATTAATATTTATTCAGTCCCTTCATTCATTCTTTCTTCATTCGTCCTCGGCGATGACCTCCAATTATTCTCCTTCTTCTCATTACTTATCTCTATTATTGCATTTTTATCTTCTCCATTCTTCAATCTGGAGATAATATGAAACCGTCAATTGTATGTTCCACTTCTTTACGAGAAAATAGAAGCACGAAAATAGCGCAATTTCTACTTAGTTCACCAGTGACCATTTCATACTTCAAAATATGTCTACGGTCACAGGCTCAGGCGTTGTCCTCAAAGTTTCTATTGGATTACGATTAAGTTGTATTCATGGGGGTTAATATGAAGGTATCTTCGATCAATTTAAGGGTAAACAAATAATCATAAAGGATGAGACTCAATTCGATCAATCGATGAAAGGAATCATATTGATTTCAGTTTTCATGCAGATTCTCATTATCATGACAAAATTCACAGGGTTCTTTATGAATTTTAGAAATTTGGAGGAAATATTAAATTTTAGATGGCGAATTCACAAGAAGATCAAGGAGAATTCTTTTAGTACACGTACAAAGAACACTCACAATCAAGTTCTGAAGCTATTGCACAAGTTAGCATTTTCATTACTTTATTTGTAATATCTTTTTCTTGCAGGCTCTAAACCCGGTTGTATTCGTCTACACTACTAGTCTCTATCAGCAAGTACTGATTACACAAGGAGAGAGGATGAGTTCAACGCAGGAATTCGTATGTTAATTATTAAGATCGAAGTATACTTTCTATGTCTCAGATCATGTCAATCATTCCTAATTTTTATGCAATAGTAGATCCGTTGCTGATTCTCTATTACACAGATGACTACAGAAAGCATGTGAATATCTGTAAGTACTCAATACATTCAATTCCTTTTCATTCTCTTATTCAGTTGCATCAAATTCGAGAGGAAAATTCGCGATTTCCTATTTGATGTTGCCATTTCTTTCATTGCGGTTGTCATGATTTCGAATATAAATAATTGAATTACGCTAAAGGCGTAATCAACGTTGATTTGCTAAGGCTTTTTCTTGGAATGAATGTCCTTGCTTGCATCGTCAATAGAACAAGTTCTCATAATTGCCCCTTACCTCTTGTCATATGCAATTCAAGTCTGGATCTGATCTATCTACATATCACCATTTCTGGGAAGACAGACTAGGACAGTACCTTGTAGTATTTTCGCATTTGTATTTGCTTTTGTTAGGTGAGCAATAGAGACAAAACTCGCACTACTCAATTCTCTCTAGATAAACATCCTTATCCCTCATTTTCATATTTTGCACGTCCACAATAACTTTTCTTTATCTTGAATCGTTTTCCAGTTTCAAAATGACAATTCAATTGGATCCTCTTATTATCTTCATCTTCTACGTTGAATCTTCAGCTGCTTTGTTTTCACTTCTCATCAATATTTACTTGATATTATTAGGTTAGATTTTCAGCGAAAAGTTACAATTATTGCTAAAGTTTCAATTTTAGTTGTTGCTCGCGGATTTCGTTTCGGTAATTATCGATACTTCATTTATGCATTTGCTCTTCTTGATTGCTTATACTCAATGGGAAGTTCTATCTCCATGTATGTAAGTGAATCTATTTGAAATAATTCATAATATCTTTCTCTAATATCAGCAAAATCACGCAGACGAAGAAATGGTGCTTGTTTTCTCACTCGCTCCATGGAGAGAAAACAAAAGAATCTTCAAAGTATCTCTTAATTTGTTGTGAGTTCAAGATTTTTGTGTATTCCGATCTGATATAAGTTTGTTAGTTTCTTCTCTTACATTGGAATTCTCGTTCACATCACAATGTCATCTCTCTATAGATATGCATTGCTTTGCAAGTAAGTCACTTTCTCTATCGGCTCTCTGGACGACAACGATTTCAGTAAAAATCTGCGTCGAATGTTCGAGAAAAGACTTCGAATTATGTTGGGGATAATATTCCTGTTTTGTTTCTCAGCATATTATCTGGACGCATTGAGTGAAATTCTGACAGAAGAAGTTTTGTTGAGTAAAGATATTGTGAGTGTTGTATTGGAGCCAACAATAATGTACATATTTCATATCCAAACAATTCATAAAATGTATAATGCTGATCTGACTCGAATTGGTGTAGTCGGAAATACAATTGAGGTAGGTATCTATCATATTTTCATGCTGTCTTTCTCTAAATCTTATTTTGCTGACTCATTCTATTCAGAATGTATCCAAACAGCCTTTATCTGGAAAAACGGGGCTAATCGTCGTTCTCGGTATTGGATTCATGATTATTTCTGCGAGCTGCGGGTGAGAGAAATTGAATTCTTCCTGGTAATATGTAATTGTATTCAGATACGCAATTCATTTGACTCTTCAAGGAACGGCAATATCACAAAAGACAAAAGAGGCACATTCAAAAGCACTCAAACTACTTCTCGCACAAGTTTGATTATATAGCTGCACACTGATTATTATGCATCTTCAGTTTGCTCTTCCTGTTATCTTTCTTCATATTCCAACGTTTACATTCGAATTCTATTCACTTCTTATTCAAGACAAAATTCCAATGTTCGTTCGAATTGTGAGTATTCTATTCTTTTCTTTTCAATATCGGAAACAACATTTCAGTACATTCGAATATTTCTCACGTACTATCCAGTCGCCAATGCAGCATGCATTATGTCAGTTTATTTCTTCACTTACTTGTTAGCTTTTTAAAGGACGTTTCAATATTAACTCCATTTAGATTCCTGACAGATGATTTCCGTAACTACATTCTATCTCTTTCTGGTGGAGAATGGAAGGTTGTCACTGTTGTCACTCCATTGCCATTCATCGTCTCTCCTGTTCCTTCTGGTTAGATAGAGGAATGATTAATGAGTTAAACTTCATTTCAGTTCCATCATACACCCAATCATCATAACCTACGAATATGATTATTTTTAAATGATTGAATTCCTATTATTGTCTAGTTACTGATGTTCCATTTGTTAGCCATAATCTTTTCGCTGTTTCGCGAAAATAAATATAACTTCGAGGATTATGCCGTCAATATCGAATGAAGGAAACAATCAAGAGAATTTCTACCTCAAACGTATCTAGTCTTTTTCTAGATACTTCTCCTTCTTATATCCCTATCGAGTATTTCTGATTATTTTCACTGTGACTGTTAGTGCAAAACACGTATGTAGTAGCGAGAATACTCAACAATGTTCTACGCATGAAATTCTTCATCATATCTGAATACTTCTGAATATGGTTATTGAACTCGACCCTTTGATACTCTTTATCTTTCTCATTGAATCTTCAGCGGCAATTTGTTCACTTATCGTCAATATTTATTTGATTCGATTAGGCAAGATATATAATTCAAAATAGCTTTTTTTTATCTTTCTGTTAAAATTAAAGTGTGGATTCGCGGATTTCGATTCGGAAACTATCGTTATTTTATTTATGTCTTTGCCATTCTTGATTGTATTTATTCCATTGGAAATTTCTTATCGATGAATGTGAGTCTTTTTAATATTCCATTCTCCCTCATAATAACTTCTCAGATTCCTCACTCAGATGGTAATGTATTCATTATATTTTCATTGGCTCCTTGGCGTGAAAGCAGATATGTTTTTATAGCTTCATTAAATGTGTTGTAAGTTTTGATCCTAAATGATACAATATATATTCTGACATCCCCAGTTTCTTCTCCTATATTTTGATACTCGTTCATGTGACACTGGCATCTCTCTATCGTTATGCATTACTCTGCAAGTAAGTTTTTCCATAGTGAATTTATTCGTAATGTTTACATTTTCAGCGAAACCTTGCGAAAAATCTTCGAAAGTAAATTTAAACTCACATTCCTTTTTGCCTTTGCTTCATGTTTCGTGTTAACTTGGCTCCAAACATTAAATGATCTACTTGACGACGACTTGATGATTAGTGAAGATGCTGTGAGTAACACTTCATTCATATTCATGTTGTATGTAAATGTAGTCATGGATATAATCAATTTCAGATTAACACTGTTCAAAGGGAGTATAAAGTAGATTTGATACGAGTTCCCGTAATTGGAAACGCATTACAAGTACCTATTTCAATTTGTTTATGAGATTTCATTCAATCATGATGCATTGTTTAGAATGTTACGAAGCAACCGCTTCTGGCCAAAGTTTTGTTTATTTTATTTGTTGGAGTTTTATTCAATTCGATATCGGGCTTGTGTAGGTAAGACCAACTCATGTCGAGTGCCCCTTTCAACACTTTTATTAGTTATTTGATTCATGCGACACTCGAAAGCAGAGCTATTTCTTCAAAGGCGAAACGAGCTCATTTAAAAGCTCTTCGTCTTTTGCTGGTACAGGTAATATCTACATCAGTTCCATATTTTCCTTTTAATATTCATTCTTCCACTCAGTTTGCACTTCCTTTCTTCTTCCTTTATCTTCCTACAATCGTAATTGAATTTTTTGCTCTTTTCCTTCAAACGAATATTCCCTTGTTCTGCAAAATTGTAAGTAAAGAAACTCCGAGAATAATATCCGAAGCTGTTTGTCACTCGATGATAATTCAGTTACGATAAACTTCTCTATTTCAGTACATCCTTCTTCTATTCTCATTTTATCCCGTCGCCAGTGCCGCTTGTGTCTTGTCAGTTTTCCGTGACCTTAAGCAAAGAGCTTCTAATTTAAAAAAAAGACGAAGATATATCATTGAAATTTCGTGTCGAAGAAAAGATGATATCGCAACAAAAAAGAAAAGAAAAAGTGTTTTACGAGTAAATCAACATTTTCAGGTTCTTAACAGATGACTTCCGTTTATTTATTCTCTCATCAGGAAAATGTTTAGTTGTCAACGTTGTAGTCATCCCTCCTCCTATCATCAATTCAATCGATTATTCACCCGATAGAAATACTACTCGTTCATTGTGATAATCATTGAATGAAACTGAAAGATACCATGACTTGCGAGGACAATTGTAGAATGAGAAAGGAAGTTTATCACTTTCCCTCCTCCTCCCTCTCCCCTCTCCTCCCTCTGCTCTCCTCCCCTCCCTCTCCTCCCCTACAAGGAAGAGTAGCGGGAGGAAGAAGTAAGAGCCGTTCGTTACACGAGTAACTCGTTTGTTACGTTGTCTGCTATAGCTAATAGTCACTCTCTCTCCCCTATGGCGATTTGTTAACCTCTCTCATCCATCTACTGATTCCTTCAATCGGAATATCATAAACATCGAGTTCCTTCCTCCCTTCCCCTCTGAACTATTCCCCTCTCCTCTCCCCCCTCCCTCTCTCCTATAGGGAAGAGGTAGATCAAGGGGAAGGGATTAGCTCATTGATTGGCTGTCTCTCTCTCTCTCTCTCTTCCTCTCCTCTCTTTATCTCTTCCCAGTTCTTCCCTTCCTTCTGATTTCGTAACTTTCCTTCTTCATCAATCGTTTTCCTATCTCTCATTTCAATCTCATTCTTATGCTTGACTCATTCAATTCGTCAATGTGAATTACTTGCCGTTTGTTTTCTCCATCCGAGTTGAGATTAACTGCATCTTGATCATAACTTCTTTCACAAATGTCCCTTGCATATTCATGTATTCCAAGTGATTTCATTTTCTCTCTTCCGTCTTCATCTTCATCCTTTCCCTTATAGATATCCTCAATGATTATTCGTGGTTCATGGTTTCCCTTCGATGTTTCATTCTCAATTCTTCAATGGACGGCCGATCGAGCACAGAATGTTAGTTTTATTCATTCTTTTCGGAATATGCAAATGATTGTGATCTTCTCTGATCTTTATCGTGTTCATGGGCTAATTCGTAAGTCGCGACGTGCCTAGTTTCTTATCATATCACAAGTAGCACTGTTACACGGTCTAGTATCTCCCCTTTTAATCTTTCCATTATTCAGTTCCTACCCACTTCTCTCTATGATTTGTGCATGGGCCTCTTCTTCTCAGGCAAGAGGGCGGTTGAGGTTCGTTCCTCTACTCGAGTCCCATATTTGATCTTTGATCTTTGATCTCTCCTTCTTCAGGTTCTCATTGTTGGTGGTTTCATCTTCCTATGGATAATTGCTCCCGTTGTTGTCTGCTGGCTGCCATTTGCATGTGAGTATTTCTTATTTGATCTTTGATCTTTCCCTTTTGTTGAGTCTTTGTTGGTTACTCTCCGAAAAGCTCCAATTGAGGATATTATTTTATATATTTGTCTTACAAAAGAACATCCACTCTTTTTCCAGTAATTCTTACTCCTCTTTGGTGGACTGTCCCTCTGTATGCAGCATGGATGATCTACGATTGGAATACAGCAAAGACTGGAGGAAGACCAATTGTTAGTTAATCTTTTCCCCTTTCCTTGTCTAAGAAGATCATTTGAAGGGAATCTGTAGGGAAAACGTTGGATGGAATCTCTTCGCTGATTATTTCCCACTCAAATTGGTGAAGACTGCAGAATTGGATCCAGAAAGGAACTATATCATTGGGTGAGAAGAAGAATTGTCACTTAGAGTGTTAGTTTCACACTGTGAATACTCGTTCCTAACTTGTGATGAAACAGAATGAATTGAGAAATTGAGAGTAGCCTCAATGCTAGAAAAACTATATGCAATAACAGGCATTTTAACCACTTTCTCTTATTGTATTTATTATCAGATCTCATCCTCATGGAGTTCTCTCTATCGGAGCTTGTGCCACTTTTCTCACTGAATCAACGGGATTCAGTAAGCAATTCCCTGGATTGACTGCTAAGTTCGTTCATTACTGTAACCTTATCGGATATATCGTATACTAGATTGATCTCATTCAAATTATTCATTTCATTATTTCAGTCTCCTGACTCTCAATGGTCAATTCTGGTTTCCTCTACGACGCGAATTCGGATTCGCTATCGGTGAGTATGATCAAATTAGTTTCAGTCTTATACTATGCCAGGTTGATCTTTGATCTTTCCCTTGAGGTGGTGCTGAGTCCTCTCGCACTTCTCTCAAGTGGAATCTCAGAAACCCCGGAAAGGTTCGTTGTCAGATTCTACAGGAATTCAATATTTTAGTGTTATTCTTGTTGACTCGTTTATCAATTTCCATGGTTCTCTAACTGTTTCTATTTGAGGGCCGTGCAATCGGAATTGTCCTTGGTGGTCTGAATGAATCTCTAATGGCTCGACCAGGGAGACACGATCTCAAACTACTTAATCGAAGAGGATTCTGTAGATTCGCCCTTCAATTCGGGTATGTTTCTTTTCCTCTCCAACATCATCGAGATATCTTCATCATAGTCGTTATTCCTCTCCTCTTTCAGTGCTGATCTCGTTCCACTTTATCATTTCGGAGAGAATGAATTATTCGATCAAGCAGCTGGAAATGATGAACAAGGAGTGAAGAGAATGCAGGTATTCCATCTTCTTCCACTCTTCCTATATCTCGTTCCTTCTCAGGCTCGACTCCGTAATATGGTTGGTTTCTTCCCTCCTCTTCCTCTTGGTCGAAGTTTACTAAATCTCCCATGGGGAGGCATCCTTCCCTATCGGTAAGATATCCAGAAAGATCAAAGATCAATATTACCCATTTCAGAAAACCAGTGACATCTGTGATGGGAGCAGCGATTCGAGTAGATAGAGTGGATAATCCGACTGATTTGGAGGTGAGTATCCCCTCCCCCCCCTTTCCTCCCTTTATCTTCATCTTTCTCTTCAGGTCGATCTTCTCCATGAGAAGTATTGTAATGCACTCGTTGATCTATTCGAGAAGAACAAAGCTCTCTACAATGTTCCCGATGATCAACACATTAATTTCTATTGATCCCATTTCATTCTAGACTAGAATACGATAGGATATCGTTCCATTGTTCAATGCCATATCTTTCCCTTCTTTCCATTCACAAATAATACCTCCTTCCCATTGAGTCTCAAGGATTTGTACATGTTTGATCATACTTTGTAAGCTAATTATGTAAATAAATTAATATTGTACTAGATATTCGTGGCAGGACTCGTATAGACTGGGATAACAAATCAAAGAATGAGATGAGAGCGAGATTATTATCTGTGGAAAAAAGTTTGTGCACACAATGTATTTTGTAACTGAAAACAATCGTAAAACTAACGATTATTTCATTTTCACAGCCATTAACAAGAGAAATAGAACAAATGTCAATTATGAATAAGATGCTCTATCTATCCAGTAGTTCATAATTTTCTACTGGATCCTCCACCTCCTACAGACAAATCGTACACAACTGAAACAGTTTCCTTCGGTGGAAAAAGCCGCAATATTTCCCTGAAATTTTTATTTCGTTAGGTGATTAACTCGCAGCTAATTCACTTTCTATAAACTGGAATGTGCCAGAAGACAATCAAAGGACTTCCAATAGGAACCAATTCAGCAAACTGAAAAATAATATATGAAATATCGAAGGGTCGTATTCACTCACAATCATTGTAGATGTTTCAATGTTTGGATTGTGGACGAAATTGAAGATTCCAATGAAGAAAGAAATAACAGTGAGAAGAAGAAGAATAGGAAGAAGAGCTTGGAATGTAAGCATCTAAACAGATTTAGATCAATTGAGAATCTCTGATTTGAAATTACTCGAACAAAATTTCTATGAGTAGCAATCGTTTTCTCACTCGCACGAAGGATTAATTGTTTGAGAAGCTGAAGAATTATTCGCCTGCAAATTATTATTCTCCACTCAAAGTTGTTTTCTGTCAAACCTCACGATGAGAAGCACTGCATAAAATGGAAATATTAACCCACACAAAATAAAGAGAACTATTTTTAAACGAATTGTACGAAGATCCAATACTCCTGAAGTTTTGTCAATTGTGGTCATTTTGTGAGGGGATAAAGAGGCAATTATTGAAATATAACCTGATATTCCCATTGTAGTTCCCAAATAATCTGGATACATTGAACTCAATACCATGCGAATTAAATTATCTGGAGACGAACTGAAGAGTAAAACAATCTGTAATTATTCTGTGTGGGCTGAATCACGAATGTTGATGATACCATCATTATTGTAGGGAGGGGGAAACTGCATAAGAGGAGAAAGAGGACTCTTTCCCTTGAGAGACTATTATATTTGATGATATAGAAACGAGCAATGAAAGAAAAAAGAGTAATGTATGTCTAAATATATTGATCATTAAAGATTCGAGGTACGATAGATACTGCAATGGTGTCAGAGTATAGGAAAAGAGCGAAGGAAAAGAAGCAAAATGAAGAAGAAATGAGTGAGCATGGGCCATAAGAGATGAAGATGGCTGACCAACCAATCGGAATCAATCTGAATCATATTTATTTATTATAAATATTATAAGTCACTCTTACCGTACCATTGAGAGAAACCCGACAATTGAAGAAATCAAATCAAAAAAGCAATGAAACTGAAACGATAATGCTGTATTGGAACGATTACAAAGATGAAACCTTGATTAGAATTCCAAATGATCCATTATTTATGAGCTTACGTTTAAACATGCAGAACAGCTAAAAAAATGTACATATGAACAGTTTTTCTACAAATATAATTTATTCTAACCAGGGCTGAGTTGAGAATAATTGCAGGAATTGTCACGAAAAGATGAATGGAACGAACAATGAGAATTCTGTCGATTAACATCTACAAGATTTTCATTTTACCCTTATTTTATGATGGAACAATCATCAAACATCGATTGACATTTAAATTTAGGAAAAATAAGAATTTTACAATATGAAATTGAGGAAATAGGAAACACCTTACCAGTTTGCTGAATTGATAAGTTCCCATGTGAGATTTTTAAATACAATCAATTGTCGCTATGTCGTGAGAGAGGGAATACAATTATGAAAAACAAAAAAAAGAGTTCACATAACAATCCACCTGCTTCGTAGAAAACAGGTGCATTGTTATTTATCTTTGAATTGCATCACATGGATAAATGGATTTTTCTAAAACGGAGAAACGTGAATAGTATTTCAAATGTGAATCAATTTTAAAGTAACAATAACTTCCTTGCATTCTAGCAAACTACATTTTTACACCGTGATAAAAAAGGAGATTGTAATGATCTAATGTTTTCGATATACGTGCTTATACATACTAAAATCTCCTCTCCCTCCTAGACAATTCCCCAGCCAATGAAGATTTTCATTTTACCCTTATTTTATGATGGAACAATCATCAAACATCGATTGACATTTAAATTTAGGAAAAATAAGAATTTTACAATATGAAATTGAGGAAATAGGAAACACCTTACCAGTTTGCTGAATTGATAAGTTCCCATGTGAGATTTTTAAATACAATCAATTGTCGCTATGTCGTGAGAGAGGGAATACAATTATGAAAAACAAAAAAAAGAGTTCACATAACAATCCACCTGCTTCGTAGAAAACAGGTGCATTGTTATTTATCTTTGAATTGCATCACATGGATAAATGGATTTTTCTAAAACGGAGAAACGTGAATAGTATTTCAAATGTGAATCAATTTTAAAGTAACAATAACTTCCTTGCATTCTAGCAAACTACATTTTTACACCGTGATAAAAAAGGAGATTGTAATGATCTAATGTTTTCGATATACGTGCTTATACATACTAAAATCTCCACACCCACCTAGACAATTCCCCAGCCAATGAATGAAACTAACATTTGTTTTGCAACATAAATATTTTAATGATTGGTATGGAATTGAAGTATAGCATTCATAGGGAAGTTCAGTTAGTGTACTTCAGAGAAATATGTCGAAGGTGACAGAAATGAAATAGGCACACGAATAAAAAGCATATTTGTGTTCTTGGATGCGTCCAATGAAAATCTTCGATATTCTCCTATCTAATTTTGAATCATTAACTGACTTTGATCTCATGCAAAGTCATTCTTGCAAGAGTCTTCTGAACCTTCTCCTCCTCTTTTCTTCTAATCACGTGTTGCAGTGACGGGAAGACTAAACATTCAGTTCATATCTCGCACAAAAAGGTTATCGTTATCTCTTCCATTCTCTTCAGTTCTCTTCATCTCTCTTCAATTCTTCTCTTCATAGAAAGACATCATTGAAGAGACGTCCCTCTTCTTCGCTTCTTCTTATCTCCACATGGCGAATTGTCGGTTAAAAGCCTTCGATTACTGATAAAGATAAGGATCGCCGCGTTGAGTGACGAGTCTTCCACCGTATTCCCGCAGGGTCAATCGATAATCATGATGATGAAAGTGCTCTTCTGCCTTCTGGCAGCTTCGACAGCTCTCGCCCATGATCCCGAAGTGGATATGAATGCTGTGAGTTTATAGAATATCAAAATGATGACAATGATTTATTTTAGGTTGAAATGATTCGATATTGGGGATATCCTGCAGAGGAAGTCGAAGCAAAGACTGAAGATGGATACGTTCTTACTATGCACAGAATTCCCTATGGAAGAGCCGGTTCGTGCTTCTTGTCTGTTCAATTGGCACCACTCAAATACGTATTGTTGAAATGAACGCTTCAGGTCCGGGTCCGGATGGACAGTGCAAACCGATCATTTTCATGCAGCACGGACTGGAGTGTGATTCAACCAATTGGATTGCCAATCTTCCTGAGAACTCTGCTGGTAAATGAAAATGAAGGATACATAATAAAAGGGAGAGCTGAATAATAATAACTGCAACTGCAGCATTCATGTTCGCTGATGCGGGATTCGATGTGTGGCTAGGAAATATGAGAGGAAATACTTATGGAAAAGTGAGAATATATTCAGTTTCACAAAAATTGTAATAAACACGATAATCATTTTTAGGACCATGTCTCTCTCAATCCGAAGAAAGAGGAATTCTGGGAGTTTTCATGGGATGAAATGGCACAGAAAGATCTTCCCGCTATGATTGATGTTGCTCTGCAGACTACTGGTCACAAGGATGTGTACTACATGGGACATTCACAGGTATACTGTATACTATCAATCGAGAAATAACTTTCATTCTAGGGAACCCTCACAATGTTCTCCAAACTCTCCATGGATCAGGAATTCGCCGCTAAGGTTACAATTCGTTTTATCATAATCTAACGGTAGATTTGCGCTATTATTTAAAAGTGATCATGATACGGGCAAATAGACGATAGATGAGCAATTATTTGGGAGATTGAGAAAAAGTAAGGAGAAAATATGCATGAGTAATTTCCGTGGAACGGAACGGAAGGAAAGAACATGGTGAAAACACTCTTGATAAGAAGTATGACCCTTCTGATACCATCCATGATCAATGACTTTCTGAACAAATGCGAGGGAAATCTCCACATTTTCCAATTTTGAAGATGTATTAATTGAGATTCGTAAATTCTTCGCTCTTGCTCCTGTTGGAACAGTGAAGCATATCAAGGGACTTCTATCTGTATTGGCTGAATGGTTCCTTCCCGAATTTGATGTGAGAAAGATTAAATATCTATTGAATTATATTCGTTTATTCAGCTCTGGATCGATGTCTTCGGATATGGAGAATTCCTTCCCAATAGTGAAATCATGGATCTCCTTGCCAAATGGGTGTGCGGAGGATCAAAAATCGGAGGTAACTCAGACATGGGATATTTTTGAAGGTAAAATAATGGAAATGTAGATGCCCTTTGTGACGATCTTCTCTTCCTTATTGCTGGCCCTGAGAGTGATCAATTCAATGCTGTAAGTCGACACTTATTATAACGTGATGAATGATGAATGAACATGATTGTTACACTCCAGACCCGAACTGAAGTGTACATCGCTCATACTCCTGCGGGAACTTCCACTATGAATATCCAACATTGGATGCAAATGGTAAGTTTCATTCTATATTATTATTGTTAGAACGGCAATATTCGATTGTATTTTAGGTGAAGGAAGGTACAGTCTCTCGTTTCGACTATGGTAGCTCCAAGAAGAACCAGCAACACTACGGACAGGTGAGATCTTTAGTTCCATGTTGCCATTTGATTTTCTGAACTGCGATACAAATGTTTTCATCTCGAAAAATCATAAATCGATGATTACAAATGACTAATCATTCACCAATGGTGTGATTTGTTTGTGTCTTGATGGTTCTGATAAGAATCAAGACAATTAGCAGAGATGAAACGAAAATGTTTTTGAGGATGACTTGGAAAAAACAAATTTCAGTCGAAGCCTCCCTCATACGATTTCACCAAGATCAAGAACGATATGTACCTTTACTGGTAAATTTATTTACTTATTTATTTATTCTATAAATCATTAAAAAAATATTTACTCTGACATACTCTGAAATAATGTTCTGAAGAATATGGTGATGAATTGATGCAGGTCCGATGACGATTGGCTTGCTGATCCCGAAGATGTGAAGAGTTATCTCCTTACTTCACTCAATCCCAATCATATCAAGGTTGATCATCCATCTCTTCCCTCTTCTAATCTTCTTCAATTCAGTTGAACGATCATCTTCCTGGATACAATCATCTTGATTTTATTTGGGGAATGAATGCAGCTCATGATATCTATCAACCGATTATTGAATTGCTCAAGGCTGATATGGGAGGAGCTGTCCAGTGCATCTAATAGACACTTATCCAATTTGCTTCAAGCATCTTCCAATTCTGGTTCTTTCCAGTAAATTAATTCGTTTCACTGGTAGTACGATGTTTGTACAAAGCAATGTCATAAATAATTTATAACTTGTTTGCACGTGAATACAATCAGGGCATGATACAATGAGATCTGAAGGTTTGACCTGCGTAGTATACTCTTATCAGCAGGGGTTATCACCATGCTTCGAGAGGAATAATCACCTCGTGGAGAGAAAGACGAGACCACGATGAAGGGAGATAACAGTATCAGGCTATACTGTATCTGATGAAGGAAGGATGAAGGGGGGGGGCAATCGATTGCCATTCACTTCGACCCTTAACCTCGCTTATCACGATATTCCATTACATCCATAAGTGTTTTCAGTGTCAGGAGCTTGTTGCTACACTATTTCAGAATGCTTCTCTCAATTATTCTCCTCACGATATTCGCATTCGCAAGCAGTCAGAAGGACGATCCTGAACTCTTCATGACCGCGGTAATCAATCTTTACGGTCTTCGATACAATATGTATCTTGTCAGACAGAAATGATTCGTTACTGGGGCTACCCTGCAGAGGAGCATTCAGCAACGACCACAGACGGATACATTCTGGGCACAAAAAATGTGAAACAAAAATTAGGACGGGTAAACGCGAATTCGCGAAAAGGAAAAAAAAGGGAGAAAAGGTAGAAAAGGCCGTTTGTTCGGTAATGGGAGCGATGTACGATAAGTCACTCTTACCGGACCATTGAGAGAAACCCGACAATTGAAGAAATCAAATCAAAAAAGCAATGAAACTGAAACGATAATGTTGTATTGGAACGATTACAAAGATGAAACCTTGATTAGAATTCCAAATGATCCATTATTTATGAGCTTACGTTTAAACATGCAGAACAGCTAAAAAAATGTACATATGAACAGTTTTTCTACAAATATAATTTATTCTAACCAGGGCTGAGTTGAGAATAATTGCAGGAATTGTCACGAAAAGATGAATGGAACGAACAATGAGAATTCTGTCGATTAACATCTACAAGATTTTCATTTTACCCTTATTTTATGATGGAACAATCATCAAACATCGATTGACATTTAAATTTAGGAAAAATAAGAATTTTACAATATGAAATTGAGGAAATAGGAAACACCTTACCAGTTTGCTGAATTGATAAGTTCCCATGTGAGATTTTTAAATACAATCAATTGTCGCTATGTCGTGAGAGAGGGAATACAATTATGAAAAACAAAAAAAAGAGTTCACATAACAATCCACCTGCTTCGTAGAAAACAGGTGCATTGTTATTTATCTTTGAATTGCATCACATGGATAAATGGATTTTTCTAAAACGGAGAAACGTGAATAGTATTTCAAATGTGAATCAATTTTAAAGTAACAATAACTTCCTTGCATTCTAGCAAACTACATTTTTACACCGTGATAAAAAAGGAGATTGTAATGATCTAATGTTTTCGATATACGTGCTTATACATACTAAAATCTCCACACCCACCTAGACAATTCCCCAGCCAATGAATGAAACTAACATTTGTTTTGCAACATAAATATTTTAATGATTGGTATGGAATTGAAGTATAGCATTCATAGGGAAGTTCAGTTAGTGTACTTCAGAGAAATATGTCGAAGGTGACAGAAATGAAATAGGCACACGAATAAAAAGCATATTTGTGTTCTTGGATGCGTCCAATGAAAATCTTCGATATTCTCCTATCTAATTTTGAATCATTAACTGACTTTGATCTCATGCAAAGTCATTCTTGCAAGAGTCTTCTGAACCTTCTCCTCCTCTTTTCTTCTAATCACGTGTTGCAGTGACGGGAAGACTAAACATTCAGTTCATATCTCGCACAAAAAGGTTATCGTTATCTCTTCCATTCTCTTCAGTTCTCTTCATCTCTCTTCAATTCTTCTCTTCATAGAAAGACATCATTGAAGAGACGTCCCTCTTCTTCGCTTCTTCTTATCTCCACATGGCGAATTGTCGGTTAAAAGCCTTCGATTACTGATAAAGATAAGGATCGCCGCGTTGAGTGACGAGTCTTCCACCGTATTCCCGCAGGGTCAATCGATAATCATGATGATGAAAGTGCTCTTCTGCCTTCTGGCAGCTTCGACAGCTCTCGCCCATGATCCCGAAGTGGATATGAATGCTGTGAGTTTATAGAATATCAAAATGATGACAATGATTTATTTTAGGTTGAAATGATTCGATATTGGGGATATCCTGCAGAGGAAGTCGAAGCAAAGACTGAAGATGGATACGTTCTTACTATGCACAGAATTCCCTATGGAAGAGCCGGTTCGTGCTTCTTGTCTGTTCAATTGGCACCACTCAAATACGTATTGTTGAAATGAACGCTTCAGGTCCGGGTCCGGATGGACAGTGCAAACCGATCATTTTCATGCAGCACGGACTGGAGTGTGATTCAACCAATTGGATTGCCAATCTTCCTGAGAACTCTGCTGGTAAATGAAAATGAAGGATACATAATAAAAGGGAGAGCTGAATAATAATAACTGCAACTGCAGCATTCATGTTCGCTGATGCGGGATTCGATGTGTGGCTAGGAAATATGAGAGGAAATACTTATGGAAAAGTGAGAATATATTCAGTTTCACAAAAATTGTAATAAACACGATAATCATTTTTAGGACCATGTCTCTCTCAATCCGAAGAAAGAGGAATTCTGGGAGTTTTCATGGGATGAAATGGCACAGAAAGATCTTCCCGCTATGATTGATGTTGCTCTGCAGACTACTGGTCACAAGGATGTGTACTACATGGGACATTCACAGGTATACTGTATACTATCAATCGAGAAATAACTTTCATTCTAGGGAACCCTCACAATGTTCTCCAAACTCTCCATGGATCAGGAATTCGCCGCTAAGGTTACAATTCGTTTTATCATAATCTAACGGTAGATTTGCGCTATTATTTAAAAGTGATCATGATACGGGCAAATAGACGATAGATGAGCAATTATTTGGGAGATTGAGAAAAAGTAAGGAGAAAATATGCATGAGTAATTTCCGTGGAACGGAACGGAAGGAAAGAACATGGTGAAAACACTCTTGATAAGAAGTATGACCCTTCTGATACCATCCATGATCAATGACTTTCTGAACAAATGCGAGGGAAATCTCCACATTTTCCAATTTTGAAGATGTATTAATTGAGATTCGTAAATTCTTCGCTCTTGCTCCTGTTGGAACAGTGAAGCATATCAAGGGACTTCTATCTGTATTGGCTGAATGGTTCCTTCCCGAATTTGATGTGAGAAAGATTAAATATCTATTGAATTATATTCGTTTATTCAGCTCTGGATCGATGTCTTCGGATATGGAGAATTCCTTCCCAATAGTGAAATCATGGATCTCCTTGCCAAATGGGTGTGCGGAGGATCAAAAATCGGAGGTAACTCAGACATGGGATATTTTTGAAGGTAAAATAATGGAAATGTAGATGCCCTTTGTGACGATCTTCTCTTCCTTATTGCTGGCCCTGAGAGTGATCAATTCAATGCTGTAAGTCGACACTTATTATAACGTGATGAATGATGAATGAACATGATTGTTACACTCCAGACCCGAACTGAAGTGTACATCGCTCATACTCCTGCGGGAACTTCCACTATGAATATCCAACATTGGATGCAAATGGTAAGTTTCATTCTATATTATTATTGTTAGAACGGCAATATTCGATTGTATTTTAGGTGAAGGAAGGTACAGTCTCTCGTTTCGACTATGGTAGCTCCAAGAAGAACCAGCAACACTACGGACAGGTGAGATCTTTAGTTCCATGTTGCCATTTGATTTTCTGAACTGCGATACAAATGTTTTCATCTCGAAAAATCATAAATCGATGATTACAAATGACTAATCATTCACCAATGGTGTGATTTGTTTGTGTCTTGATGGTTCTGATAAGAATCAAGACAATTAGCAGAGATGAAACGAAAATGTTTTTGAGGATGACTTGGAAAAAACAAATTTCAGTCGAAGCCTCCCTCATACGATTTCACCAAGATCAAGAACGATATGTACCTTTACTGGTAAATTTATTTACTTATTTATTTATTCTATAAATCATTAAAAAAATATTTACTCTGACATACTCTGAAATAATGTTCTGAAGAATATGGTGATGAATTGATGCAGGTCCGATGACGATTGGCTTGCTGATCCCGAAGATGTGAAGAGTTATCTCCTTACTTCACTCAATCCCAATCATATCAAGGTTGATCATCCATCTCTTCCCTCTTCTAATCTTCTTCAATTCAGTTGAACGATCATCTTCCTGGATACAATCATCTTGATTTTATTTGGGGAATGAATGCAGCTCATGATATCTATCAACCGATTATTGAATTGCTCAAGGCTGATATGGGAGGAGCTGTCCAGTGCATCTAATAGACACTTATCCAATTTGCTTCAAGCATCTTCCAAATCTGGTTCTTTCCAGTAAATTAATTCGTTTCACTGGTAGTACGATGTTTGTACAAAGCAATGTCATAAATAATTTATAACTTGTTTGCACGTGAATACAATCAGGGCATGATACAATGAGATCTGAAGGTTTGACCTGCGTAGTATACTCTTATCAGCAGGGGTTATCACCATGCTTCGAGAGGAATAATCACCTCGTGGAGAGAAAGACGAGACCACGATGAAGGGAGATAACAGTATCAGGCTATACTGTATCTGATGAAGGAAGGATGAAGGGGGGGGGGCAATCGATTGCCATTCACTTCGACCCTTAACCTCGCTTATCACGATATTCCATTACATCCATAAGTGTTTTCAGTGTCAGGAGCTTGTTGCTACACTATTTCAGAATGCTTCTCTCAAATATTCTCCTCACGATATTCGCATTCGCAAGCAGTCAGAAGGACGATCCTGAACTCTTCATGACCGCGGTAATCAATCTTTACGGTCTTCGATACAATATGTATCTTGTCAGACAGAAATGATTCGTTACTGGGGCTACCCTGCAGAGGAGCATTCAGCAACGACCACAGACGGATACATTCTGGGCATGCATCGAATCCCTATGGGACTATCTGGTAAAGGCTACCAACGCTTCCGTAGCGCAGTAGGCAGCGCGTCAGTCTCATAATCTGAAGGTCGTGAGTTCGAGCCTCACCGGGAGCAATCGTTTTGTCAGGTGTGAATCCCGCCATTCGCCCTGTCGTTTTCATGCAACATGGACTGGAGAGTGATACGACTAGCTGGATTGCAAATCTACCGGACGAATCGGCTGGTTAGCTAGCTATTTTCTCAACAATTTATTTACTTGACAATCTCAGGCTTTGTATTCGCGGATGCTGGATTTGATGTGTGGATGGGAAATGCAAGAGGAAATACGTACTCAAAGGTAGAAATTTTCATTCGCTCATTTTGATGAACAAATTGCTCCAGAAACACGTAAACCTCACGTCGGATGATGAGAAATTCTGGGAGTTCAGGTTAGTTCAGATTTCAACGTGGAAACAAAAATAAATACAGTATTTACAGTACAAATACAGTACAGTACAGTAATACAGTAAAAAAAATACAGTAATACAGTAAAAAACTAAAGTATTTAGTTGGGACGAAATGCAACAATATGATCTCGAAGCGATGATCAATTATGTTCTTCTCACGACAGGACAGAAAAGTCTCTATTACATCGGACATTCACAGGTTCATTTATTGTATACATAGTTGTGCAATACTTATTTTATTCAGGGAACTCTCACAATGTTCGCGAAACTTTCCCTCGATCCTTCCTTTGCTCCCAAGGTAAAAAAAAAATAATCAAATATAGTAAACAAAGTATTTCTTCTACAATAGATCAAAAAGTTCTTCGCTCTCGCTCCTGTCGGATCAGTCGCTCATATTCAGGGATCTCTTCATGAATTGGCCGATCGACTCACTGTCGATATTGAGGTGAGAATTCATTGTTTGAATTATGAACTCATTCTATCATGAATGCAATGCATTCTTCAATTCCAGCTCTACTACGAATTATTCGGTTCTGGTGAGTTCACACCAAACAGTGCAATCACTGATATGATTGCCCAATGGGTTTGTGGAACAACGGAGAAAGGAGGTGCTCAATCTAGGCATTGGTTCTTTTTCAAAATGATCAATATTCAGAAGACCTATGCGATAATGTGCTCTTTCAAATGATGGGGCCAGAAATGAGCGACCAATTCAATAAGGTATTCTTCATTGATCATTCTAAGTATCAATAGACTATTTGAAGAGTCGAACGGAAGTTTATGTTGCTCACAATCCAGCGGGAACTTCTACTCAAAACATCATTCATTGGGCACAAATGGTCATTTGTTTCTTTGATTGTCTCGTGTCTCAAGAGATTGAAGGGCAACAACGTGACTACTGTTCCAAATTACTCAATCACGTTTTGGTTCATGATTATATCCCGCATTCACAACTATTTATATGGGATTTCAAAGCGTCTTTACAGGTTGAGCAGGGAACAGTAGCTCGTTTCGACTATGGAAGCTCCAAGAAGAACTACCAACACTACGGAATGGTAACATTTCACGAAATGTTACACATCTCAATTGAAAACACGCATGACAGCGGATATACTGGAGTTTGTGACTACTCGTCACTCATAAAATTAGGGCGCAACGTGGTTACGTGATAGAGAGGAGTGATGGGCTCAAAGTTTCAAAGCTTGCACAGCAAAACAGTGGAGACCAAAGGCTATTCAGAATACTCCGCCCTTCTACGATTTCTCAACGATAAAGACAGACATGTACTTGTACTGGTAAGATAAAATGAATTCAATAACTGCTGACAATGAACTAATTCAGGTCAGATTTGGATTATCTCGCAGACGCTCAAGATGTTCAAGAATATCTCATTCCTGCACTAAATCCAGAGTATCTCAAGGTTCAATCGCATCTTCGATATCTTAAATTATGGTGATTTCAGTTGAATCAATTCATTCCTGGATACACTCACATCGATTTCATTTGGGGACTCAAAGCGACGAATGATCTGTACAATCCAATCATTGAAATAATCAGACAAGATCTCGGTGGATCCATTCAGTGTTGATTCTGTTTGATTAATGATAAATATTTCTGTGTAACCTTCCATTGATGAGATAGCACGTGGAGTCGAAGGATATTCCGCACTATTCTAGGACATTCTGCCCTTTTCAAGTGTAGAATTCGCACCACCGACCGGATCTCATGATTTCCCCGTTCTTTCGAAGATAAAAGACAATGTGACGAGTCAATTCTCAATCTGCAGATAAGTTCCTTGAAATGGATCGTGATTCAATCGAGACGGAACAAGTTGAACAGGTCAGTTTCTCCTCCTCTTTCTTAATTGATAGTTCGTACTAACCTTATCACTCTTCATGGAACACATTCATTCACTTTGTACCGTTTCTCGTTACCGTAGTAGGAAAACAGGTTTTCGTGCACCCTCGGGAAACAGGGGAAAGGAAAGGGAAGAATGGCTACCATTAGCCAACCCTTCTTGTAACAACTAACCCATCTGTCCCTTCTAGTCAACGAACGAATCATTAATTTCCTCCTAGAAGTCCCTTCCCCTTAAACCTTCATCTCTTCTTCGATCAGGTTTGGTTATGATTGATAATTAGTATGTCTTAAACGAAGACAACTCCTTTCCCGAACCAACTTTCCATTATGCACTTTAACATGATAATAACTGTTCTTGTGGTTGTGAGAAGTAGTTCTCTCTTCTTGAGAATGGTCAATTCAGTCTCTGCTAGTGCTAGAAATGGCCGTAAAAACTATTCCTCTTTACACTATCTTTGCCAAAACTCTCATATGTTCAAACCTGTGACTATTCATATAAATGTAATAAGATTTCGTCTGCTTCTTTTTATTATCGAGACTTCTACGATATTTTTTGTTGATCACATGTCTTCGTTGTTCTTTCCCTCGTGCTAAACCAGATTGACCAGTTCTTACTTTCGATAACCTCCGCACTATCGTAACAACTTCATTCATTACTATCAGAACTCTCGCTTTTATCAATAGGTTCAAGTAGTTTTAGCTATTCACTTTCTTTGAAATCTTTCCTATTTTTTCTTCAGATGTCAGCTAAACATAATCTTCATCCACGTCGTAAACCATCAAAGAGTTACTACTGTCTAATGGCATTTCCAACTAGTGCGGGCATTTGTTTTCTAGTTATGGTAAGATACTTCTCTAGTGATTTTGAGAATGATCACTTCAGATAATCTTAGCCATTTTCGCTCCTGACAATGGAGAATGCAGAATGAACGTCGTACGTATTTGAATTATTTTGATTTGACTTTTTTCAAGAATATTTTAAATTATTTATCGTTACAGCCTCAAACAATTCGTAAATGGGGCTATCCCGTGGAGACTCACAGTGTGGTCACTTCTGATGGATATGTGTTAGAGATGCATCGAATTCCATATGGGAAAAAGAATGGTGAGGATACATGATGGCAGTCAGTGAAAGAAATAATATAATAGGAGTGATTAATTCGACGTGTCGTCCTGTTGTTCTTCTTCAACATGGATTAGAAATGGATTCGTCTAATTGGGTGGATAATCCACCCGATCAAGCTGCTGGTTTGATAATTACAACTCTTTCTGAAATAAGATATTTTGTGCAGCATACGTGTTCGCGGATGCAGGATTCGATGTGTGGATGGGAAATGTAAGAGGGAATCGATATGGAAGGTAAGGGAATAATACTCATTCTAGATTTCATTGAGCCATTCCAGAAAGCATCTCAGACACGATTCAGGAATGGATGCAAAGTTCTGGAAATTTTCGTTAGTTTCTTATCGTTGAAATATTTCAAAATTAATTTTAGATGGCAAGATATGGCAGATCGAGATCTTCCTGCTCTAGTGAATCGAGCACTCAAAGTGAGGAAGAAATAGGATAATCATGGTGATATTTATAATTTGAGGAGAGTGGAGTTGATTCTCTTCACTACGTCGGTCACTCTCAAGGATCACTCATTATGTTTGCACGTTTATCGGAAGATGAAAAGTTGAAGAAACAAGTGAGTATTCATCGGCATCAAACCCTCTCTTCATTATTCTCTACAACTATGCGAATGAGTAATGACGTTATCCACCTCAGATCTCATCATTCCATGCTCTCGCTCCTGCAGTTTACGTTGCCAATCTCAAAGGATTATTTGGACGATTTCAATGGGCAATTCCAATGTTGAGAGTGAGATCCATCCCTTCCCTCCCTTCATTTGATCCCCTTCTTCTTTCCAGTGGTGGAATAGTCATTCTACAATTGGTGAACTCATTCCTGTCTCTCTATTTCGACTTGCCTCTGCATCAATCTGCGCGTAAGATGATATTGAAGAGAAAATCAGTCCCAATATTCTCATTACAGTCATACTTTCTCATTTGGAATTTGTTCTTCTATTCTGTTCAATATCGCTGGTCCGCAGAGTCAGTACTACAATGAGGTGAGGAATGTTCAGAAGGAATCGATCAACATCTATTCAAGACTGATAATCAGAAAATTCAAATAACATTTGAACGCATTGTTTCCAGACCCGTACTCCAGTCTACTTCTCTCATGTTCTTTCTGGAACTTCTGCGAGGAATGTCGTCCATTGGTTAGTTGGATATTTATTGATGGTATCTAACATGGAATTCTTCTCTCAGGACCCAAATGGTAATCGATCGAGCGACTCGCAAATTCGATTTCGGTTGTCGAAAGAGGAATATGAAAGCGTACAAATCGGTAAGGAATCGAGTTCTGATGTCTTGATGATTTTTTTATTTCAGCCAACTCCACCTATCTATGATTTCTCAAAGGTTACTGTGCCAGTACACATCTACTGGGGAGCGAAAGATTGGCTGGTACGAGAATATCATTACAAAATGTATACCAGGACAATAATAGGTTTCTGATGAGGACATCGAAAGTCGATTGATTCCTGCACTAAATGGAACGACGATCGAAGTGAGAAATGAATTCAATCTCAATTCATCATTTAATCGTTTAAGACTCGACGCAAATTCACTGATTACAATCACTTCGATTTCGTATGGGGAACAACTGCAGCAAAAGATGTCTATTCACCCATTATCAATGATGTCATGTACGTATCAATCTCTCATCTCAGAATCAAAAGTATATTTCAGCCAAATGGAAGCAGCTAAATTAGAGTCGTCAACGTGTACAATCGGATTGCCAGTATACGCCCCTTCCAGAGGACTCATTCGAATCACATAAACGATAATCACTTGTATAGTTTGTAGTCCATAGTATATCGTAGTCATTATTGATCTCATTCAACTATGTGGTATTCAATCTTTCTGATTGTAGATTGAGAATAATAATAAAGTGTGTATGTGTATAATTTTGATTGCAACCTTGAAATATTTTCCACGTATCTCCAATCTCTGAAAATCAAGTGCGAATCCGTTTAATCGATGAGTCAGTGGAAAGGAAGAAGAAAGAGTAGTAGAGAATGAAACGAATACGGACGGGCAAATTCTATCATAACAGATACTGATGTTCTCATGATAGTGGGTAAGGAAGAAGAGGAAAAGAGCAATTTATTAGCCAGGAATCAGCTTTCTCAGTTTTATCATATAAGTCGTGTTCAACTATTTTTTTTTGGCATCTCACGATCGTTTGCAGAAACGTATGCTAAAATGTCATTTTCTGCGAGCACATTTGATTTGACATTTTAAAAACTTTTAATTCTGTCAATTTCAAGAGTGGTTCATTTTGACGAATTGAAAACTTTTCATTTTGCCAAAATATTTTGGCAGTTTAAAAAATTTTTATTCTGCCAATATCGGATTGCATCAGAAATATCCATATTGTATCATATTTCTTTGGAGCCAGTAGAATGAAGAGTCGGTACAGAACACGTCATTGGAAATGTGTGCGGGTTTTCCGGGTGCAGATTTTCTGCGGAAAGCTTTTGTTTATCGATCCTGAGGTGCGTCCACATTTCGAAACGACCACCTCTTACGCACGAAACAAGGAGAAATGAGGATTGTTATTGTCAAATTTCATTTAGAAAATTGAACTTTTGAATTCTTTACTCTCATTTCGCCCGTTTTCTCCCATAATGATTGGTCGGAACGACATTTCGAGAGCGTATGCGAGCAAGGCGGCGAGTCGAAAAGGGATGCTAAATGTGAAGCGCAAGATCGAACTTCCTTCCCTACCACTGATTAATATTACCAGTCTTTTGTGATCAGTTTAGGAGGCATTTTGCCATTTTCCCTCTGTACACACTCTCACAGGGCTAAGAGACTGTGCAAAGAGCGCCAGTGAAGAATACACCACTTTAGCACTCTAAGCAGACCACATCATACGAAAATTTTCAAAATAAACTGATTTGAACCTGATAAACAGTGTGAAAGAATGAAAAAAGAATTGGCAAAATGAAAATTTTTAAAATTGCCAAAATCGAGGGGCAATCATTCTGACACTTTGAAAAATTTTTAAACGGTCAAAATGAGATGGAAAATGACTCTGTCTTTTTGCCCCTCGTTTTGGCATTTTAGCCTACGTTTCTGCAAACATTCGTGAAATACCAAAAAAAATAGTTGAACACGACTTATATTTTGCTCTTTTCGCATAATTAGATCCTTTATTTGATATTTATTATATTATTGATAAAGAATAAAAAAAGATACTATTTCGTAGAGACGCGAAAGGACCTTTGCAAGTCTTTATCAAATAGATAGTTCTACTGAGGATTTACGGCAATTCTAACGAATCCTTTCGTTGTTTTTGCCTTCTGGAGGTCTTCGTTCGATTGATGGCATTTTAATGAGAGCCATGCTTCATTCTGTCCGTCGTAAGTTCCTTGTCCGAATTTCATTTCGAGATTACCATCAAAGACATGCTTGTTAACGAAGATATTAGGGCAATCAATCTCTTCACAGCATTTCTCCTTGAATTCGTATGCCTGTGAAAGTGAGATGAGTAGAAACAGTCACAATAAATTTACCTCAATATCTCTGGCTGAGAAAAGATTTCCATCTTCGAATCTGATTCCAACCAACTGGAGGAACTCGTGCAATAAATATTGTTCGACAAGGATAAAGTCAATCCAATTCATTTTTGATGAACGTTCCTTTATGCCCTATTGCATAGAAAAAATAAGCCATTAGCTCATTAAGACCGATATGTGCAAAAAAATATTTACCGCATAGATTAAGTATATTCCTGAGGCAGTTAATACAGCAGCACAAGGCAGTGTCAGTTTACAGCATGAATTCTTCAGATCAAGCAGAAACGAATCCACCACGAGAGATTGCTCAAGAAATTCATTCTATTATTAGATAGAGTAATATAGTCAATACAATGCATTGTCTTACCCCAAATCGCAATTCCAATTCGTCAACGTCACATTTGTTGATTAGATTGTATAGCTCCCGATGAAAGTCTCTCTCACCAGACATATGAAAAACATATGACGAGGTAGATAAATAATGTATTCTTTAACTTACATTTACTGTGAGATATCCAAACTTTGCGTTTCGAATCAATCGTTTGAAGAAATCGATTGAATAGACATTCTCTTTGAGTAGAACAAAATACTGTTTGTGACTGAAAAATAGGCTATTAGTGCAATAACATTCACACATACTTTGTGATGTAGGTGATATTGAATCGGTAATGGTCGTCGGTCGCTCTCTGAACAAATTGAGAGTTATTCTTCTCTATTGACCAAAGTATTTGATACAAATACGAAATAAGTATGTACCTCGTGGATGAGCAGTCTCGGAACTGAATTCAATATTGTCCAGTTTATTGCACACCCTCGCTCTCATTCGATCTTTGATCTCAAGAAATGACCAGATGTATCCAATGAGTTCGTCGGGAAGAGATACAAGAGGGCACTAAAATGAGAGTTTATTCGGATCAAATGTTCCTCCTAACCTCAACTCGTTTGATCTCCTTCTTGCTCCATTCCAATTCATCTTTTAACACATTATTCTCTGTTTTGAGCAGATCATTTTCATTGGTCTTCAAATCCAATTCCTTCTTCTGATGTTGAAGCTGTAATTATCACATGGCTAATAATCATTACTCAATCACTCACCATCACGAGAAGAATAGGGATCAGAACGAGTGCATTAGGAATCTGAATTACTTACTCATGGTTAACTGAAAGATAGAAGAGATCACAAACCACTTCGATGGTCTCCTGTTTCGTTTTATTCAATTGAATCCCAATCTCATCGATCTTCTCGGTTTCCTGAAAAAGAATCAGCTTGAGGTTCATTCTAATACAATAAGAAGAAATATCATATACCTGGTCCTCATTAGACGGAAGATCTTCGTGAAACATTACGAAGAGGGAGAGGGAAATCGCCCCCCCCCCCAACCGCTCACAGGAGGGAAAATAAAGTACAATGAAGGGAGGATGGATAGCTCAGTGAAATCAAGTATGAGACACAAGGATATTGAAACCGTGAACTCATTATATAAATTCAACATTGGATATCAGGAATGGTATTTCCCTTGAGAAAACTCGTTCTCAATTATTGACGAGCGTTGGAAGATGAGAAGGATATACACTTTCAATCTGAAATTGGAAAGACATACCGTAAAAAAAGAAATAACAGAGTGACATTGAATTAAAGAGCTGAATTTTTTTCGGAACGTTTTAATCACGAATATCTCTGTAATCTTACTGCTTCCATATTCCATCGAGCAATCGAACGGGATAATTTCCCTGTGAGTGTATTGAGAAGCAGATCTCAGTTTGTTCATCATGAGAAAAGGACCATCTTAGTGCATCTAAATAGCTTCATTATGTCCTTTCCTCTTCATTTCACGACGTTTCTTTCTTCTCTTCATCTGACTCTTATTTAAACTCCGCCCACTTCCAAATGGGAAGAAAGGAGGCTGAAAAGGGGAGAGTTCAGTGACACTCCTCCAGTCCTAATGAAAATTCCCAAACAAAACGACGTGTGAAATCGAGAAGTCATCAAACTTCCTGAAGATTCCCCCTTTCCCCCTTCCCTTCCCACTCATTCGAAGAAGAAGAGAAGAAGAGATGACTACGACAGTAGATCCATATGCTGATTGGTATCGTCAACCATTGGATGGGGATGATATCCTAGCTGGAGGATCATTGATATTTCTCACTCTCATCTTCGTTCCTCTCTATCTTCTTGTAGTTGCAGTCTTCATCAGTGCAGAGAAGGTTTGATTATATCTTTTCTTGTCTTTATCTCGATACGAACATGTAAATATTTTACATAAATGTCGCATTTTATCTTCAGTTATTTGCCGATACGTTCTTCGTAATACAATCTCTCTGAAACGCTTTTTTTTTGTTTTTTTTTGTGTTTCGTTTCCAATTCACATGTATTTCAAACAAAGACATTCACAGAAACCATGACAAATTATTTTCAAATAATATGACTACTCAGGAAATAATCGGATTCCGTTATCTAATCTCAATGGCAGTTGCTGATATTCTCTGCATGATCCAGGTATTCATTTATTTTCCTCAAGTAATGCTTTCTTTCATGCTTGAATCCTTCTTCATTTGTGAACGAGGAAGTTGCGAAAATGATCGTTCACCGATAAATTCTGCTTTGCAGTATGCACTACTGAATGGAGTAGCCATTCTAACGAAGAGTCGCATTGTGGGTGTTGAGGGACGACCTTGGTTACAGGTATATTTTGTTATCTGTGCTCATATAAATAATGATTTCCAAATTACTATTTTGTTTCAGTTCTACATAGACTATACATGGTTTGCCTGTTGTTTCCATCTTCCTCTCATTGCATGGTCAGCCCTTCCTTCCTTTCCTCTTCATCTCCTTCATCCCTTCAGGTCTCGTCTTCTCGCTATTTTCTCTCCTCATTCATTTCGTCTACAAACTCGTCGTACTTCATATACTCTCTGTATAATCTTTGGATGGATCGTTCCTCTTATTCTGGTGAGATCTTTTGTATTCTGATGTATCATTTGGTCAGTGAAGGGAACCGTCAAAGTTTCTTACTCAAAGTCTCACGCTTTTTCTTCTTTGTGCATCGACGAGATCCATTACGAAAATTTATATTTGGAGAACGTGAGAGTTCAACATTTGATTGCCTAATAATGCGACAATTTATGGGATAAACAAACCAATGATGTAATGGAAAAGGTGAAGTACTTGAATGGAAGATATTCAATACTCTCAGGAATGTGCAACTCATTTTCAACCATTCATCACTACGTTCTATTTTGAACCAGCTCTCTACGGAATGACTAATGATAATTTTGCAAAGTTGGGAATGTCATCATCTTGATGTGATCTCAATCCGTTTCAGATACATTTCTGATGGTCATTCTCAACTATTTCTCGTTGTCAATGCAATAGCCGCTCTCCTTCCCTTCCTCTTCTATGGGTTAATCATTCCCATTATTCTTATGACATTGAAACATATTTAGCATCGCCATTTTCATTCTTCTTCAACACAGATTAACTCTTGGAGGAGCAAGTAATCGATTGCTGAATGTGGAAAGAAAGTAAGCTTTTCCTTTGGAAGAAGAATCTCACTGCTCTGTGAAAGGCATAACTGAAATCTCACACCCTTTTCAAAGCAAACATGGAAATTCAATCACGAAAATACGGTGTGGATTTCGAAAATAGATGAGCATTGAGACTGATTCTTCCGTGTGCTCTCTCTTCCGTTGTATTCATTATTGGACAAGCAGCTCTACTACAAGGAACAGGTACGCCATTTCACTCCCCTCCTTCCATCCGCCAGCTCTTCTCTTAGTTTTTTACCCTGCCATTTGTTCGAAAAGCATTCTCTCCGAATCAGTTTCATTCCCAACCCCCTGCACATTCAGAGCAATTGCCGCCTGGGTCATGCCTGGGAATTCCCCATCCCCTCCATTCATCCCCCCCCCCTCATCCGTCTTTTGCAGGATCCGGTAAATGGGCAGCTTGGCTCATCTGCTTTCTCTTCTTCATCAATTCAGCTCTTCAACCCATTCTTCTCATTGTCTTTTCTGAATTCGTAAGGTTCGAAGGGGGCGGATGATGTCATCGAAGGGATTAAAATAGCATCATCTTAATTGCAGAAAAGGAGTCTATCGTATAACAATGACTTCTCTTGGATTTGCCTCTACCGATGCCTTCACTCCTGTCTCCATCAGTATGGGAACCAAGAACTCAAGATCCTAATTATAAAACCAATCATATTATTTTGTCGGGCCAACTATTCGTTCACTTGTTTTGATTGTGAGATTCTAAAGATCGGGAACAAAACTAGAGACGAAATTGTCGATTGCTGTGAAGAATTACGCCTTCGGGTTTGTGATGTCGTGCTAAGTAAAATGAAATCTGCGAAGGATTCACTAGAGAGTTCACACGATAATACGAGAATATATGGGAGGGTGAATACAAGGGTTCGAAATCACCAACTAGTTGAGCGTTGCAAAAGTTGAAAGCCGGTTCAACTTTAGCATTTAACGTTAGTTTTCTTATAATTGAACCTCTTCAATCGACAAAAAACGCTCAACTAGTTGGTGGTTCCGAACCCTTGTATTCACCATCCCTTATATGGTACAGAGTAACAGAGGAAATAGAACTATTGAAGAGGAACCATGAATCTCGAAGACAATTTTCTAGTTTCTTCCCTGTGAAAAGATTTGCGTAGGCAACTACACTTCCTCAAAAAAATAAAAAAATTAAACAGATTATTACAGAAACATCTCAAAAACTAATTATGAGAATATCTTCATCAAAGCATACATGGACACATATTCAGCCCACGTTTTGCTATCCCTTCGTTTCCTCGCTCACCAAAAGCTGTGAATACGAAACTTCGCAGAACTTCTTTCCGTTTGTTCATCTGGAGTTTCGTTCTTCTCCTTCTCTCAATCTCTTCTACTTCAGTTATCTCTACTTCATCCGATATGATCAGTAACATCACTGCCGTCCTCCCTATAAATGGATACGTCCACGTTTCTCACAAAATTCAGCCACTTCTCTCACTTTCTTTGCAATCCTCAAACTTTTAGTTCTCTATCTTCGATACTCATCATTATTTTCCAGCTTCAATAATGTACACAGCCCTCTTCCTTTCGTGTCTTCTCGTAACTTCCCTTGCGGGACCAGCTCAGACCGTCGGATCCATTGGAGGTGAGTACTTCATCTCCCATCTACTAACTCCCTTCCTTCTCCTTCTAGCTTGTCTCTCTGGAATGTGTCCTGCTGGATACGATTGTGTCAGTGATTCGTGTGTAGTCAGAAGAACCAAGAGAGCTGCAATATGTGAGAAGGACAAAATTCTCGGAGGTACTTATCGATTGATACATTCAATCTCTTGACTCAAATACCAGAATGTCTCGCTGGTCTCTGCCCTGATGGATTCTCTTGTGATGGAGAGAATTGCTGTTGATTCAATCCGACAGATTCTCTACCGTATTCCCCGTAGTGAATCGATAACTGCTCATCAGTTATCGACGGGTTTTGTGTGTACATTATAGATAAAAGTTCATTCTGCATTTCACGTTATTATAATCTGCACAAACAAAGTATTTCCAACGCAGAAATCGATGATTTTTTTCGATATTTTATCGAACATTTAAAACATATCACAACGTGGAAAAATTATGCCAAAAATTAACAACATGGAGAAGAGTTCACAACTGACAAATTGCTTCGTAACCCGTAGGTAGAATTTAAAAAATTCGGATTTGTTCGAAGAAGTGGAAAGAAAGGCAAAAATAACTCGGAATTCTTCGTAAACAATTGGAATGGGGAAGGTGTGTAGGGCAAGTTATTACAGAATAAGGAAAAATAAAAGATAGAGGAAACGAACTAAGAAAAATTAGCACGCTCTGAATTATAGACAAAACTATACTACAAGAAGGAATGAGTGATCAAGCACAAACGGTTTCTTCCTTCTTCACTGCTGTCATCGACTGAGAAGGTTCCGATTCAGGCTCTTCGTTGATGAATAATCGACCATTATCACTCATCGAATCCTGAATAAGAATAGTTAGATCGTTATAACAACTAAAACGTATTGAATTTGACGATTTAATCTCCTGCACGATAGAAATAGAAGTGACTAACGAACCTCTTCGTCGACCATTTCTTCCTTTGGTTCAATCCACAGATTCATTCCTGATGAGGAAGGTTTAACTGAAATTGAGATTACTTATGAAGGAAATAATTCGATAATTGGTGTACCTTCGTGTTCTTCCTCTTCCACTTCATCCCAATCGATTGGCTCTTCTTTTATCAGACCATCACCACCTGAGAAGTAAAACTTCGTAACGAAAATATGATGAAACCAGTGTGAATCTAATAAAAATATTTTTATATCTGTGAATAAACGACGATGTGATTCGATAAATCGCCAATTCATCAATCAATCACTAATCACAAATCACAATCTCACCATCCCCCCCCTCCACTTACTTGTCATTCTAAGTAACATCTCCTGTGAGATTTCTTCTCCTTCTTCAATCTCCACTTTGATATCGTCCCCTCCAGTATAATTACGAATAGTGACAGATCTGGAAATCACAAGATAACGGATCAATCCATCTCCTCTCTCTTCCTAATCTAATACTAACTTTTTCTGTCTTCTCTCTGCATCTCTCACTCTCTTCAATCCAGGATTCGCTTTGAGATATCCTTGCTTGAACTTCACTGGCACACCGTGTTTCTACAATTTATTTTTCATTGAATTAATCGATATCTTATATTTAATATAATAGGAATGTAAAAATACACGCATTTTTGTAAATGTGTACTTTAAACTCACATGAGTTCTATGCTGTCTCAGTCTCGCGTAGTGTTTGAATGCAGCTTCACAATCAACACACACGAACAAACGACCTGAGAGAAGACCACATGCATATTTTGGTATCGTTCAGAACTATCTGCCAGTTCTCCCATCACTATGATATCGAAGAAAATAATTTTTTAAAGCAGAAAGACCTTCAAAATCGGGATGATCCTTCTGAATGTGACAGGAAAGTGCGTGATTTCCCTGTAATCATTCTCAATTATTCTTTAATTCCAATAATGGATATCACTCAAACTAACCTTGTAATACTGTTCACACACTGGACATTGCACTCCATAATCAATCTCCTTCTCTAATTTCTTACACTCTTCTGAGACAGTTTGATGAACCTGAGAGATATGAGATAAATAACTAAATTATTAATATTAACTTGATTCAAACCTGTCTCTGATGGAATACGAGTCCCTCCCATTTCTCGAATCGACGAGCACAAAGATCACAGGGAAATCTGACAGAAGATAGAGATTATTGAGATGATAAAATGAATGATGAAAGGAACGATGATTAGTCCTTACTTATTGTCACTCTCTCCATTCCTTGCATCAAAAGGAGTCGTTTGATGGGTCTTCCGATGGGCGACCACTGAACGATGAGTCTTGAAGCTACGAGTACATTCTGTACACTGAAAAGAAACGATATTGAGATATAGAAAGACTTCGAATGCATCAATGAGCACCAATAAACTTTTTTTAAATTACCTCGAAGTTTCCACTCTCAACATCAGCATGGTCCTTCTCCAGATGAGTATCCAAATGGCTCTGAGATCAAAGATCAATCAATCCAACGTCACATTATTGATCCAATTTTAATGGCCTACTTGATAGCTGAATCTCTCTTCGCAGAGTGGACAGGGGAAATCCTTCGGTTGCATTGCAAGGGCGGAATCAGTAACTGCTCCGTGTCTCTACAATTATCCCTTTACAAAAATGATTAATTTGATCTCTAAAAAAATGTCAGCAGGTAGATAAAATGAGAATCCCTTTATTATTCAAATATTGATTGTTAACCTGTTTCTGATGTCTCTCCAATCCGGTATACTTGGGGAAGTGCATATCACATATCTCACAATGGAATTCACCACGAGCAGGAAGATGCTACAATGGTCATATCAATATTATTCAATTATGAATACCAATCAATCATCAATTACACAAATAAATTCAAACTTTTTTCTTATGATTTCTCAATGCATTGGCTGTTCTATTCGGTAATCCACAGATATCACACTCAAATGGTCGAATATCCACTTCCTGAGATTCATTCATTACATCATCACTACTCAATCCCTCTTCTCACCTCGTGTTCCAATCTCAGATGATCCGATAGTACATAATTTCCAGAGAATTTTGCATCACAGAGAGGACAAGGAACTGTTCCCTCCTTCTTCCCTTTGATCTTACGAAGATGAGTCTGAATATTATCAGATCGTTTTTAGTAATCTGACAACTGTCATTGGTGATGTATTCTCTAAACAAATATAATAATCTGAATTGGACTGACCAATCTTTTGTGCTTCTGCAGACACGAGTATCTCTTGTATGATTTGTCACATAGTTCACACTCGAAGACAGCGGGAATCTCGTCGTTCTGAGAAATCAAAATTATAAATATTTCATAGAAATAAATAAGAGAACCTTGTGATCCTTCCTGAAGTGATGTTCCAATCCATACTTTCCAATACACGATTTATCACAGAGTGGACACGGAATAACTGATTTGTCCTTCGATGCACGAGGAAATACTAAATAATTCTAGTCTTATACAGAAAGTCACTCAGTAATTTTCAATAAAAATTATGAGTTATGAATAATGAATGATCGAACAATGTATTGCAATTACTTACATTTCTCCATTTCTGCATCTTCAATATTAAATTCTCCTTCCTCCTCTTCTCCTTCTTCTGCAGTTCCTTCATCTTCATCACTGATTTCTCCTTCTTCCTTCACAATCACTACGCTATCATTTCCATTATTGAATAAGGAAGTCTCCTCTTCATTATGTTCCTCTTTCACCTTCTGCTGCTGAAAGTACGAATGGTTACTCCGTCATTCACTATTAATTCAACAAATAATATCCAGAGGATGGACATAATATGATTTCAATATTTCTCAATGAATCTCATTACCATTTTCCTTTTCTTTGTTGTCGTTTCATCTTTTCGTTCTTCCTTTTCTTTCTCTTTCTCTTCTTCTTCTCTCACTCTTTTTGCTGCATTTCGTGCCGATCTTCGCATCTTTAATTGTGATTCATCCAATTGAGATTATTACGTATCAATACAATTTATGAAGAGCATTAATCTCATCTCTCTACTACCAATCATTGTCACATCCAACTTTAAAAAATTCAGATTGACCAATTTGCGAGAAAAAATGAAGATGTCATGGGAGGAAAATGAGGCGGATGGTAATATAAGGAAACTATTGATAGGGAGTGCGACCAACCACGGAAAGTAATTGTGAGTAATCGAATGATCGGAGGGACGGGAAGAAGGAATAAGGAAGAAGAGGGAGGAGGGTGAGGGAAGGTAAAGAGGACGGAGATAGATTCGATTCTTATATGATCAAGGATGGATGAATAATAGAATGGATAGCATCTAATTCACTCAGTCAGAAGATTCGTCGACTAGACGAATTGATGGGGAACATTTCGGAATCAGAAACAATCTCAATAGAATGTTCATCTCATTCAAATCCCAGATAATATTTACCGAATACAGAGGATATTTACCTATGTGTTATTTATTTTTGAGGGAAACCCCGTACACGAAGAATATAATATGAAAGCGAGAGGGGGTGAGAGATACTATAGATACGGTAGGATGAAGAGAGTTTAGACTGTGAAAAGAGGAAATACGCGTGTGAATAAAAGAGATTCTATGATGATTATGATAATACCCATAGAACTATCGAGTGAGAGAGAGACGGATACTGATAGTAACTGCTTTTACCTCTCCCATAAGAGATTCGGAGTGTTATCAGAAGGTAATAACGAGGTAGGATATGATTGGATTCCCGTGGATCGATCACTCTTCCATCTGGCATAATAATCGTGCTAGTAAACCCCCCTCTTGTATACAACGATTCGATCGAAGGAAAGGGGAAAAGGAAAGGGTGAGGAGGGAGAAAGGGGGACACAAAACCACGTCCATGCATGGAAATAGCAAGGAATGAAGGAGAGGAGAGGGAAAGGAGAGAGAGAGAGAGAGAGAGGAACAATTTCCCCCCTTCTATCCCTCACTCTTCCCTCTCTCTCCTACTGCAGTCATCTCTCTCTCGACAGTGCCAATTCAAATCTCCCCTCCCTCTCCTCTCTTACTATAATCCCTCTTCCCCCAACCACCCCGTACCAAGGCGATCAATACGAATGAAGGACACACTACGAATTAGTGGAGAGGAGAGAGAGGAGAGGGGAAAGGAAGGAGAAGATGGAAAGGGAGACACTCATGGATACAAGCGCCCCTCTCTTGAAAAGAGCAATGAATGAAATTGGATGGAGCGAAGTAGAGATAGACAGTGGTTAGAGGGAGGAAATAGAAGGAATTCCTTCTCTCTTCCCGACCACTCCCTTCCATAGAAAGGATCGATGAATGAGAGAGGGAAGGGTGACCAGAGGGGAGAAGAGAGGAGAGGGGGGGGATGACGAACACTTTAGTGTGTATCGGGAAAGGACAGAAGAGGGATTCAGATTGAGAATAGATACAGTCGGTAGAGGAGATTGAATGGCTATTCTGGGGAAGATTCAATTATAAGTTGTGATACATTCGCAGAGCTTCGACTGTTCAATTTCTGAAGAGTGGTCGTCGTATTAACATCTATTTATCGGAAACATAGATAACGGAGATATAAAGAACAAAAAACGGGATAAGTGAATGGAGTGTAAAATGAAGATGGACGTCACTACTGATTAAGATGAGCCTATAACGTCGATTTCCACTGGAAGGAAAATATTTCATGTACAACTAAACCCACTTAGCCAATAAAGCGGAACATCAATCGTTGCTTTTTTGAGATCTAAAGTTAGAGATGAATAAGGCGCGGGTCACTAATAAAAATTAGGATAACTATTCAAGCATACATATCTAATTGTGGGGGTAATTCACCATCATCATCACCATCTTCTTCTATT
>LS485535.1:163491-181761 GCA_900490705.1 Pristionchus arcanus
ATATCCCCCCTCTTTCTATTCATCATCAATTTATCTTACATTCATAGGCATTCGTCGATTAAGAATTTCAAGATCTCTTCTATCCAATTGAGTGACTCTTTGATGGAGTGCAGCCAATTGATGATGTCCACGAGGATACACACGAGCATATGCTGAATGACCATTACCATTTCACCATCACAATACCATTACCATTTCAATTATAACCCAAGCTCGAAATGTACGCGCCAGACTACAACTGATTATCACCGTAATATCGAAAGCCTACGTTATAGAATAATCAATCAGTAAAATAATACGTACGTCGATTGAAATGATCTCTGTATCCCATCATTCGAGGAGGAAGAGGAGCACGACGAATCGAAGATGGAGGAAGAGGAACCATTTGCTAAATTTAATCATTTAGAATCATATCCTAACCCAGCCTTAATCTCTACCACTTACAATATTCATCATCTCAGAAGGGTCTATAATTCCCTCTTCTTCAACAATTTCTTCCTCTTGTTCTTCTTCTTCCTCATATTCTTCTCCTCCACTAATCTCTGGTTCGAGAGTCGGAGGCATCAGATACATATACTCATTCATTTCAGATGATGACAATCCATTGAAATCTGCATAGTCTATAAATCAGAGATGGACCATTTATTCACGGTGAACAGCAGTAAGAATAATATAAAAAGGGAGTTCAGAAATGCATAGCACTTCGCTAATAGTACAATGAAATAGATGATTACCTCTTCCCATTGCATCTCCAGTGAATATTCCCTTCTCCAGCATTCTCTTTGCTCGATTCCTTTCAACAGCCTCAAAAGTATCAATCAATATTTGCTCTCTTCCCTTCTCTTACTTTTCTCATTCTCTGTGCTTCCACAATCTTTGCCATTTCAGGGTTCTTCTTTAGATATCCTTGAGTATACTTAACAGCTACATTGTGGATCTGCAATCAATTTATCTCTTCCTTCTATTCCCACATTTCCCCTCATCTCTCTTTACCTGTGTCTTATGTGCCCTTACTCTCGCCCAATGCATGAATCCCATTCCACACAAATCGCATGCGAAGATGAAACCTCAACAACAATCTATTAATAATTTAAATCAACCAATTTGGATAATAAATAAATGAGATCCAAGTAATATAAAACGTACGATTATGATCTGGATGTTCCTTGGAAACGTGCTCGGATAGAGAATGATTACCCTGAATTACATTTTTACACAAAGGTAAATAAATCAGTTAAACGAATCAGACATTGAAACAAAATAAGCAATTACGCCCATATAGTTGTAGAATAAAACATACAAAGAAATATAGTAGACAGACGGGGCATTTTGCTCCGTAATCTCTGTTCTTCTCTTGTTCTTTAGCTGCCGGAGTCACTTCTTTGTGGATCTGAACAACGTTAATTTCCAATCAAACCAAGTCATTCCATCGATGAGTCTCTCTATCTCTAACCTGTTTCTGATGGACGACAAGTCCTTCCCACCGAAGAAATCGACGCTCGCACAGATCACAACCGAATCTAAATAAATACTTTTTAGACCGATTATAATGAATTAATTGTATCTTGTTCAATAAAACATCATTTATATAATAGATAGATACAAACTTATAAGCAGCTTCTCCTGGTCTTTCTCTGGGAATCATTCTCTCTGGTCTTCTTCCTGCTCTCTTTGCTGATCTCTCAGCTGATGAAAGAATTGCACACTCGTCTTGATGAACCTACATTATTATTTAGTAAACAATTCGTTAAATGAAATTCCTGAAATTTAAACATAATTGTATTTAACATACGAGAGCAAGATGATTGAGTAGATATGCTTCTCTTCTATAGGCAGCACCACAATCAGCACATTTGAACGGTTTATTGTTCTGGATACGAACCTGCATAATAATGTTTATCTTTTTGTCAGCCAAATTGACACCACTGGGGATGTTATTTTAAAGTGAATATACGATATTATATCAAATAAACTCACAGCCGGAGTTCTCATAGGAATAGTCTGCACTTCGAATGATTCCACATCCACTAAATCTTCCTCGAATGGATCTTCAGCTACTCAAAATAAATTAGATAACACAAGATTCAAAATAAATAGTGTTGTGAACGAACCTTCTTCCTCAATAATTTCTTCTTGTAATTCTTCCTCCTCATCATCATCTGGAGCAACGATCTGTTTGCGACGAGAGACACCTGAAAGAACAGCCATACATTTAATTATTTAACATGTAGATTTTATTATAACACGATCGCAAAAATAATACAAACCAGTAGGTTTGGATGGTGAAGTGGGTGTCTTCGAAGGAGAACCAACAGATTTGTGAGGTGACGATGGGGTTGGTTTGTCTGCAACATATATACGATATACCAATGCTAGACATCACTAGTTCACACAGAATGGAATATGTTCCTTACCTTGTGGTTCTTTATCTCCTTCTACATCCACAATCTCTTCTTCTTCCTTGGGTACACTCATATTCTTGTCATCCTCTGCAGTCTTCTTCACCACTTTCAGACGAGGAGTCGATTGATTCTCCAGAACCGGAGCAGCCTACAAATAGTTATATGGCCTTTACCTAGTTATTATATTTGTTTAACCGGGGATAACTATTCCATTTGTTTTTAATCGCATTCAAATCGAACCTCAACGACATCCTTCTTCTTTTTCCTTCCTCTTCTCTCTACTCTTTTCATGGGATCATGTTCCAAATCATCATCAATATCGTCCATTCGAACCATTTCTGAAGAGGAGTCCTCATCATCCCCTTTAAATAGAGATGGGCTCAACAGTGATATACCGCAATTCAAGCCATTGTCAACCAAAGATAAATCGTACCTCCTTCTGATGTCACCGAGCTCTGTGCTTTCCATTTCGGCGTCATCTTACTGCGTCGTTTTGCTGACGAAGGAACAACGGGCTGAAATCGACTCGATAATGACCTCTTTCCTTAGTTTCCTTTACAGAAAACCCGCATATGCATGTGCACATTTTATGTAGTCCTACACAATTTTGTCAAGACAAAATACCTTGTAATCCGGAGTGTAATTATCGTCTTCTTCTTCAGTCTTATTCACAGTCTCTTCCAAAGGTGCTTCCTGGAAAAGAGTCCATTTTTAATAAATAAGAACAATCAAAAAATACTTCAAACAAGAGCAAGGCAAAAAAGGAGCAAACCTCTTCAATTTCCTTGATTATATCAGCTCCCTCTCCAATCACTCCCAATCCGGGTGCTTCTACAACGAATCCATCGAAATTCGTTGGTTTTCTCTTCCTCGGTGAGCTTCTTTTCGACAACGAGCTTTGTGTAGGCTCATCCACTGGCTCATCTTTAACGACCTTAGGTCTGGGTACAGGGTCGGATCCATCTTTACGAGGACGTCCGCGAGGTCTTCCCGACATTATACACTATAACATCATTATTTCAATAATAATAACGATTCAAACAACAAGAAAAATTAAAATAAACAAGTGAAAAAAATGCAAGCGATCGCTAACTGAGTGTCCTACCACGCTCATTTCGCGATAGAAATTTCTGGCGGGAAATTTGGCGGTAGTTTTAAAATCTATTTAGCTACTAGTTTGCTGAAGTGAATACCATTGTGGACTTAAACTATGTATCTATTAACGTTTTGGAGTTATATCATAACAGTAGCACATAATGACAATCGATAAAATTGCAAAATGACAAAAATCGAAAAATTCGACGAATACAGTATCCATTCGACGCCTATTGTATCAGTGTGTCACATATTTAAACATTATCTCTTTTTCAATTTTTATTCAAACTTATTTATACAAATTAATACGGATTTTTTATATACTCGATATATGACATATTCATGTAGAAATTATAGTACAGATTGTTTCAGCTACTCTATTATTTTCATCCGAAATTAAGATTGTTGCTCGAATGAGTCTCAAGCTGCAGAAGCAGGCAGACTTCCTGGAATATTAGATATTATATCTGATGGCTGATTAGTTCTCACCATGTCTCTCAGTTGCCATATGTTCTCCTCTCTCCAATTGAACTTTCGTCTGATCGTCCCAAGCAGAACCGAAATCAGGTGGAGTCGCCATCTTCAATAGGCCTGCAATGAATCTGCCTAATGATACAATCACTGCATTCGATGGAATACCCACCATAGGGAAAAACAGTGGCTGCTCTACGAATGGCCATTGAGTAACGATGACGCATTAAGGGATTGGATGAATCCCTCTCTCAATACACCATTCTATCATACTAATGAATAGATAGAATACTCACTGATAGTTGCTTCGACGATGAGAATCATTGCAAAGACAAGAATGAGATATCGAATCATTATTGAGTGATAGGAACTAGATTTCTTTCCCTTCGACACTTTCCTTTATAGGATCTTACCTTGTTTACTCCAGTAGTTCCATTACTATCGGTGAGAAGTAGTGCAGAGATGAATTCATGTGATGAAGAGAGAACAGATTTGACCCCTCCTGGCATATTCGAGAAAAATAACAAGGAGGTTCGTGGATTATCTCACGAATGAAGTACATATATGATACTGGAACCATAGGATATCGCATGGTCAACGATGCCTTTCGAGGGGGATGTCCCTCTCTCTCTCTCTCTTGTCTCTCTGTCCGTCGGGATCACTTTGTTCTTTCTCTTGTCTTCATGATCATGCCGATTCTTCGAACATCTCTTCTCAAAAGGGACAACAAATAAGGGGTCGTCGTGTCACTCCATTCTCCCTCTCTCTCTCTCTTCTGCAATTGAACCTTCATTTATCCAATTCTTCTCCTTCTTCCATCACCTTCCACGAGATATCTCTTTCCGTGTTTGCATGATCAATACGTCCGCGAACTATAATATATTTCCCGTATCCCGAAAAGTGTGAGATGACGAATATTTCCGTGACCCTTCGAGATAGGTTAGACTGTCCACTTCTTTCATGATACTCTTCCTCTTTTGCACAATGAATCATGAGATTATCTGGAGTGTTCATTCTGATTCATTCCATTGACCAAATCCGTCTAATCGGAGAAGTAGATACTTCATTCATACATTACGTTTTCATCCATCCATCACTTTCCAATGCATTTTCTTTTTGAATGTTTTCATTCAGTGTGAATAGTTTGAACTTTGGTACGATAGTCAAGTTGTAATATTATAGTTCTTCCCATCACAGTCTCGAGTTCATTTTCCTCAACTGATCTCCATCCATCGCAACAAAGAATCTTTTCTCAACTCTGCTCTACACAGTGCAGTTCTTTCCTCTACTCTTCTTTTTGCCTTGCTTGCAAACCCTTCTCCATTCCTTTCTCCATTCCCTTCTCCGATTCCCTTCTCTTTCTGAATACAGGGCCGAACCTCCTTCGGTCAGAGGTCGATAAGAGAGAACAAGAGAACAACAACATACATCGTCTCGAGTCAGTTTTAGCAGGTTGTCTTCAGTCTAAGTCAGCTCATCCTTGCCATGCAATTCTTCCATTGTTCTCTTTTAGTGCACGTTTGAAGTGGTTGAATTGAGCACTGATCTCATTCATTGTTTGCATCTGAGAGTCATTTCATGTGTTCAGTCTCCTTTTCATTCTTTCAATGGAGTTCGTTCACTCTCCACTCATTTCTTATGTCCTATGTACATGAACTATCCCTTCCCTTCGACGTTGACCTCTCTTTCTCATTCTTTGGTTTCTGACCGATCATTTCTTTTCTCATTGTCTCCCCCCCCCCACTTCATAATATGTTTTCATCTTCTGTATCCATTTGGTTTCCCACAAACTTCTTTTCCTCTGGTTCATTCCTTCTGTTTTCCCTCGAAGATTTCATGTCCTGTTCCGTATTTGTCTCAATCAACACGTCTTTTTGCGCCCTTTTGGATTCCCATTGGAGGTCGTGGGAATCAAAGGACTAGAACACCCGAAATGGACGGAAAGATAGAGAGGAGGAGATAGAATGAATCTATTTCTCTCTTCTACGGAACAACGACATCAACTGCCATCCATCTCCATTCTGTTATCTGAACTGTGTTCATCTCTTCAATCAATCACTTCTTTGTACGTCGATCTTCCTTCAAAGTGTGAAGATTGTGTTTCTTTCGGGCGAGAAGTTAATGCCAATTCCATTCCATTGTTCTACAAGATGACGAGAGGGAAGACCATAAGATCGTCGTCTCTTTCGATTGATTCCATTCCCTCTTCTGTATTGTGAACAAGAATGTTGCAATTGGATCTCCATTCACACTTCATGCAAAAGACGAAGAGAACGTCAATCTGAATGAGACGACGTCTTCCATTCCAATCTCACGTCTTCTCAAATGATAACTCATCCTTAGTCCATCCTAGTCCTTTTTCGTCATACATCGGATAGAATAACCTCCATTCTTCTTCTTTTCTGTTTGCAAATGCCATTTGCCCCCTTGCTACGTTTGCGAATTTCCAAGTTTGGATCTGCCCAATTTGATGATCTCCTTTTGATCTTCCATTTGAGATATCTCTGATATCCTATCTCTTCCACCTCCGCACTGATTAGCCATTGCTTGCACTGTAAATCCGATTCCCAGTGCATTCTAAGTACTCCTATCACTGTTCTCTTCATTTTATCCATTCTTCGATCCCTCTTCCACATCATTTTCTCTTTCTCTTTGTAGATCACAAACGAACGTCAAACTGCATCTCAATTTCATATTTTTGTCATTAGGCGAGCAAATCTTCATCGTCTTCTGCACGATTCCTTGCAAGTGTTCACTCAACCCCTCTCTCCCTTTCTTTTCCCTCTTTGTAGTATGATCTCCCGATTCTTTGTCATCTCTTCTTTCGGCGTTGCCCATCCATTCAATGAACATTCTTGTTGCCCTCTTCCCCTCATTTTCAATCTAATCTGTGTCTGAATATTTGTGGAAAGTTTGAAGTCTCCACTCAATCACTCACTTCACTTAATCACCAAAAAAGTGAATTGCCAGTACAAAAACTGTGAGTGATTCTTTCCCATTGTGAGTCGATCAGAAATCGAGCACAAAGGCCCTCGAAATCAACCCCGTAATGGAATTAACCCTGGTTAACACGGAATCATGTAATCAGACACCTCTCATTCCTCAAGATCATTTCCATGTGATGACGATCTTACGCAAGCATCTTCTTTCGTCATTTTTGCATGATTCTCCTTGAAACTCCGCCCCTTTCCCCCATCCATGCGTATACTCCCATTTTGAGTCCATTCCTTCCTCGTACCATGGTCTTTCCATCTCTTCTACCAATCAATCCATACCGTACCCCAATGTTGCATAATCATGTTACAGTACTCATTCAATACGGTACTCATTTCAGTTGCATCGATGAATGTAGTTCATTCGTTGTTGGTGCTCGTGAGTATCTTAATCGAACGAGCACTTTCACAGACATGCGCCCCTCAAGGAATACTCGGTGAGTTGTTATGATGAATACATCAACAGTTCTATAGATTATACTCGGTACTTCTCGGAATATTGAAGAATACTGCAAAGACTTCTCAGTAGAGCATTTGATAGCGTTTGCACGAAACGTCTCATCTATCTATGATACAGTCACCATCATCAACCCTCTCCCTCCTATCACATACCTCACTCAAAAGTCTCGACAGTATCAACAGTTCCCCATCCCCCGATTGAATCATTAGCTAATGACCTTTGAATGATCTCCATCTCATTTCAGATTCATGTCTCTTTCTCGTCCCTGGTGATCCAACAACAGCAATTTGTCCCACAGGAACGACTTGCCTTCTCAATCTCAATCCTCCGAGTACGTGATCTTTCCCCTTCTCCATCCTAGTAGAACAACATCATGTTTGAATAAGAGTTGACCGACTCCTCCATTATTCATCCATCCCTCTATAGTCTCCTTCCCATGAGATCATACCTCCAATCATCATTCATTCTGATGTCGTTTCAGTTTGTTGTACAAATGCGTTCATAATTCTTCCTACTCTTCCTCCTACGACAACAACAACAACAACCACAACGACAACGACAACAACAGCTGCACCAGTGACAAGTACTGCAGCAGCTGCAGATACTTGTTTTGATTCAGTCAATCCAATCACTGGAGTATCCGATTGTTCCGTAAGGTGAGAAGAAGATGTTATTGTTTGTCCATCGACGGTCTTCCTCTTGTTTGGCAATGAGTAAACTTCTCCCGTCCTTTTGTTCAAGTGTTCTTGACGCTTTAAGCCTTTCCTGTGGGAAAGAACGATTCAGAAGGCACAAAAAATAAACTTGAAAACTTGAAGTGATTGAAGTGTAATGGGAAAAAGAGACCATCGAAACAAATGAAGAAAGCTTCTTAGATTGCCAGAAGGAGCGTTTGAATGGAAATAAGAGATATCACGAATTATTCTGAACATACTGACAATTGAAGGACAATCCTTGTTCTTATTAGTGACCTTATCTTTATTATGCATTTCTTTTTACAAATTATTTTCTTCAGGAGTTATCTGTGCACTAACTCGAATTACTTCTCAATAATGAGTGCTCAATGTCCATTGACATGCGGATTCTGTACTAGTACAACGAGAACGAGTAAGTGAAGAGAAAGGAAGGGAGTGTAGATAGGGAGGATTCCTTTGATTGCAGGTTGTGCTGATCAAGTCAATCCCATTACTTGTTGTGTGGGAGTGGATTGTAATGGAGTGAGGATTACTTCGAGGGCTGCTTGCACTTCCGATTGTGCATCCATGTAAGCAATTCTCTCATTCTTTCCATTAGTTTCATTTATGTTCATCAGAGATCGAAATGAAGCGATGTAATTTGGTTGCAGGATCAGTTACTGTGGTGTCCCTGCCTACTACAATCTGATGACAGTTCAATGTCCTCAAACGTGCGGTCGATGCAATTCAACAATCACTCAACCAACGGGTGAGAACACAAGAGTCTCTTCTTCTCCCTAATCAAGCTACACTCTCTATCTACAAATGAATAGACGGCACGCGATCGAAAGAGGGAAAGGGTTTCAAGGCAGTGGAGAGTGTCAAAACAGATGAGAGAGTAGACAAACAATGAATAAATGGAGACTAAAGGAGAGCAAGGAGGGAACAGGGATCGGATTCGTCGCCCCGTTTAGAGAACACTAATTGCACAAAACAAATGGAGAAATGAACCATCACATTTCTATTCTTCAGGAGCATGTGCGGATCTACTCAATCCTGTCACTGGCATTTCCGATTGTTCACAAAGGTTAGTTTTTCATATCTAACGACTTACATTTGTGCCTATGAGTAACAAAACTTGTTTTGCAAAAAAAATTAACTCACTTTTTTTAAAAATTTCAATCATCAATTCCATGTTGCAGATCATCCCTATGTCTCTCCAGTCGATACTTCGATATAATGGGAACTCAATGTCCACTCACTTGTGGTCGATGCACCAATGGATGACAACGTGACTTCCCTTCATATTCTTCCCATTTGTTTGTTCCAAGTCCATCGATGATCATTCAGTTCCCATTGTTTGATTTGTGTTCTTTTAAGATCAAAGGATTGGGTTTCTGAACCTTTCCTTCTTTTGACACCCTTTCCGGTTCATTCTAATCTCTTCTATTCTAGCCTGTTCCTTTCTTCTTTTTGCCGTGTAATGCAGTGATACTTACTTCGCATTCTTCATTGTGTAGATGTAGGGAAGAGTTTATTATTCAGTCAATATCTTTTTTCTCATCGGGTCCTGCAGTACCTTGAGCTTTCACCATTCAATCCATAACCAGTGATGCTTCAGTATTGTTCGTCTCCCATTATTATTACTGGTATCACACAATAGCCAGATCTTACTCATTACCGTTATCTATTTCGAGATAATAATAATAATAATTGCATCAAGCGTATTAAAGTAATAAATAATGAAGACTTTAATATTGTGAAACAAGAAAGATAACATACTGCGTTGAAGATTATTCATCCACCCAGTTCGGAAAAGGGATGAAACATTATGGACACATCCAAAAGAAATTCACTCAGATCACTCCATGATTGATGTTGTTTTCAGACACTGTATGCTTCAGTACGCAATTTATTCTTCAATAACATGTGGAAGATATCATTCTTTATCGGACGATGAGAACAACGAAAACGAATTGAGATCAATGAAGAGGAGATGAATGGAATGAATTCGTCTAGATGATCTTGAATACTTTATCTGCCATACTACTGAATCCATTACTGAATCCATCCAATACTTGATTGAATCTTCTCCATGCAACAGCAGGGAAAGATGGTTCAGGAGGAGGTTGCATAATCTCTCCTCCCATTCCATTCATTGATCCCATAATGGGTGGACGACCAACGGACATAGGGAGTGGACCCATTGGTGATTGGGGAGGGATCATAGGAGATTGAGGGAGACCCATTGGACCCATCGATGGCATGGGAACCATTGGATTCATTGGATTAGGATGGATCATCGGTTGATTTCGAGGGACTGCTGCGGCCTGAAAAGGATTGAGAAAGAATAGACGAACGAAAGTGAATGATTCACTTGTGCGTCCTCTTCAGTCACTGGTGCCAATTTCCATTGCTGATCAGCACCAAGTCTCCAATTGTAACCAAGCACCTGAAGAAGTGCCCTATTTTATAACTTGAACTAATAAATCTTTGTTCTCACTCCCGCTGAACCCGTCTGTTGCTGTTGTTGTCTAGCCAATTCCTCTGCGAATAACGATACCTTTTCGACCATTAGTTCTCATCTCATGTAGGACTCATATGTTACCTGATTATTACTGGAAAGGACAGAAATTGAAGAGGGATTGGAAACGAGAGTGGGAATAGAGTGAGAGGGGCGATCGATTAAACGAGTAGCTGAAGAATCAATTGAGAAGGAAGTTATCGCCTGTGATTAAATTATATTATGTTTATATCACTGATCAATCTTACTTGGTCTGGTTTCTTCACTTCACCTGCATCGATTTTTGATTCAAGAGTGACTAGACTTATTTCCTTTCCACTTCTCTGAATTGATAGACGTCAATGTTGAAGTGAAGAGTGAACCAACCATTTCGAGTAGAACATGTCTTCGTCCATTCGATCCTTCTATTGATTCATCCACTGGGAATCCATTCGCTATCCACACTCCGATTATCGCCTGCGTATTTTGATGAATAGATTTTAAAAATGTAAAAAAGATCAATTAAATCAAGGTAGATTATTCATTTGATGATACCTTGCATGCGACAATACTCTCATTCTTATTGAATAATGCAACATCCGAGCAGGAAGTTGTTGGATCGGTACCGCATTCTGATCTGATATTGAAATGCATTCACTCAATTGACAACGAATATCTCCCAAATTAATCTCTGCACACTTCTGAGAAGAAGATGTGATGAAAAAATGATATTCTTGCTCTTGGATTCGGATCAAGAAAATGAAGGGGGTCGGTCACCTGTGTTGAATCGGACACGGCTTCTCACATCCACAACAACAAAGAGTCGAATGGAATGAATTAACAAATGAAATTGAGATGAGTAATAAGAATATGTGCATGATTGATTGAAAGTGAGTGAGAGATGAACTACCATGCCTGTGTCTCTTCTATTTGCCCCCTCTTCTACAATACTCGTTTATTGCACAAGGCCTGTTTGGACATCCAAGGCTACGAGAAGGAATTGAGAGAACGAATCATCATTCTTATTACTCATACAATCATCACTTTAGTTTACAATTTGAATTTATTCATATAAATACTTTATTTACTCATTATTTAACTTCGAGAAAATATTTCTTAGTGTTCTAGAGAATAAATATTTTATGACATTGATTTGATCGATCCATTCAACTCTTTTCGATCGAACTAGATGTCAGGGGACTGTAAAATAGCATGTTGATCAGATCATCGAACGAATATGGGAAATCGAAACAGTCACAGTTAAATTCTTTCCTTTTTCCCCTTATCTATTTCGTAATGAATTTGCAGAGTAGCTGCTTCGATATAACCCCTTGACAAGTTCGTGCTCCTCTTCACTAGACTTTCATTGTGTCGGTAATAGTAACACTCATCATAAAAATGATTCTCCACAAAATAAATAAGTTTTCTCATTATTTTGATATATTTTGAGGACACATTATACAGTTGGCATATAATTTATCGTGATTAAATTTCGTAAAATACAGAATAAGGATTTAGTCTAATTACAGCATGAGAGATCAAAAAAGATACCTGATTGGCAAAATGATATTGACAATAAACAGCGAGGATTATTTACTGTTCAATCGAAATTATGAACTACCGTATCATTTTCATCGATTTGAGTTTGTTCGTGAGAAGAGGCATAATTGGAACATCCATGAGTGGACGATTCATATTTGCTGCAAGACATATTTTTTATGAATAGATAGAGAAAAATAATATAATAAGAAAAGATTAAAAATGCAACTTACTGGGATCTCCATTCTCATCCGCATCAAACTCGAACGGATCGATCTGCAAATGTGAATATGTTCAGCTGTTATACACAATTTCTTAATGATTGATAAAATATATTATGGCCAATAAATATTTGAATAACAACGAACCAATGGAGTGACGAGAGCTCTCGCGACAGAGTCAAATCGTGATCGAGAAGGGCCAATCACACGCATATGACTGAAATAATATATTATAAATATTTAATTGGAGGATCAGCAATTCATATGGGATTCTATAACTATAACCTAAAGTAATATCTACCGTACAACTCAACTCTTACCGTATATGAGTATCTCTTCCATTCTGATGATTCTGTACTACTTGTAACTGAAGAACGAATGCCCTCTTGGCATAAGACCCACGACGAAGATCCATGATCTGCATATTCATTGTAATTAATGATACTTCCTTCGACTATCAAATAATTTTCTTTTTCATTTGTATAGTATAAAATAAAATAATAAATAAATTCTATTTGCATAGTATAAAAGTGCCGAATAACCTGCCATCCTACGGGTTCCGTGAAGGATTGTTCGAATTCATCGTCCAAATGCATCACAGATGAACCGAGACGAACGAGTAATCTCAATTATTAATGAATTACACGATAACAAGCGAATGTAGCACAACTAATTGTAGAAGTCGCCTCAGACAAAAAAAGAAAACATTAATTAATACGAAACCTAATATGCAACATAATTATAGCAAAAAGGGAGATACTAACTTGTTGGGTGTGTACGATTCATCACTTTTGTAGTCAAGATAGAGAGCGAGGAAGGAAATGTCAGTCTGAAAAAAAGAGAAATATATTTTGAGGGTTACCCAAATCGATCGTACTCAAACTCGAACCTTTCTTGTGAATTCTACAGTGATTGTGTGTGGTTGGGGTCCATCACTCTGCCAATACGAATCAACGTTATCCGATAGTAATTCGTGGATCCCGAATCCATCCCCATCTTAAATTACTTTAATTTGAATGAATATTAAAATATAGAAATACAAGTGAGCAAAGGATAATTGCACATACAATTAACGGTAACTGAAGAATACTTCACTGACCAACTTTGCAACTGGAGAGAGTCCAATTGGCTCTAGATGATATATCCCTGTATTCATCTTTCTCGTGTTTAGTGATGAAACTGCCTGCTTCCAGTGCATGGATCCAATCTGAGCCCCTGGAAATAAGAACATTGGGACTAGGTTAGCAAGATAAATTTAACATCAATGGATTCATATCGTATTCGACAAATGGAGCATGTGTGCAGCATGCATGGGTTGAGCAGTATCGTCTAATCACAAATGCAGACGAAACCTCGTTCGCATGATTTGAGAACGAGAACGACAATTCTTCCGTCGACGACGTCTTCTATATGAATCACCATTCATGACACGAAAAGTCTCCCTCAGAATGAAATTCTCCTCTTCAGTATCACCAGAAACAGTGGGGAGCAATCGTGCTCGGCCACTGTGAGAGGGAATGAGTGAGCGTGCAAGTTCGAACAGTGCAAGGGAGGACATACTATGTATTATAAATGCATTAGTAAAAGCCAAGCAAAAACATAACTATAGAGCTACTTCGGAAGAAAAGGAAAAGAAACAAACCGATTGTTGGCATCCCTTCCATTCAATTCTTCATCATCTTCTTCGTGATCGAATTGCATACGAACCGTCGCCATTCTCTGAATTAAAACATACTATGGCAAATTATAAGTCGTTTCTTTGATATATAGTTATATATCTCGTAGAGGGTAATGAAAGAACACGCAAATCGAGGTAGAAATACGATAGTTTCGATGCGTTGGTTTCTCCACAGCGGTACAGGGAAAGTCATTCTAAGCGAAATCTGCTTATGTTCTACTAAAAATTGGTAAACATTGGCTAGCCAACATTGGCTTGAAACATAAGAACAATCGTTAGCGAAACGGCTATAGGAATGCCCGGGAATTCTTAATCGAGAGCCGGCGAACAGTAAACAGACAAACGTCGAAACACCACCCGGGAATTCAAATCAGGATCAGCGGATACGGTATCGCATGAGAGGCGCGTTGATCTCTTGAACTGATCTGTATCGATCGATAGATCAGAGGCCTCTCGGGAGGCGTTCCTCTTGATCTACCCTCTCGCGCCCGAACCTTCCAGAGCAAATTTTCGAAAGTCATTCTCTTTCTTGCTCCTCCGTTGTCGATGACGGCTTCTATTTCATTTTGTTTATGTTTTGCGCTTATTTCATCATGACAAAGTACATAGCTTCCAACGCATTAATACTTGCTTGAGTCATTACATCTTCGGCTTCTTATCGTCAATACCAGTCAATACTAGGTAATCCCAGTTCAAATGTATTTTCGAAATGTATTTATCACCTTTATTTTGATGAAGAGCACGCATGACTATGCCTTTTGTTGAGCTATCGCTAGATACCTATGATTTCTATGATACTTATGATTATTTGCCTTCCGGCGTTCCGTTCCATGTTTTCCATGTTTTTTTTTCTGCAAATTACGGGTTGTTTTTTTCAGTCAATCCAAGCGAATCGGGCACGCCGACCACGACTTGGCGTAGATTGCAACTAGATGAGCAGATCCGCGGCCGCTCCATCCAGCAGCTCACTTGATAAGATAAGTTCCCCTCCTATACCCCTAACACCTGTGAGAGTGCTGACGGGGTCGTAAGAAACTGGGAAGGAGACGGTAGAGAGGCCTAGGCACTTCGCCTCTTACAGGGTAATCCTCTTGTTAGGTAATGCGTGTAGTCACGCCCTCCGAGTAGGGAGCTACGTCTGCCTAGATGTCCATTCCTAGGATTTCCCGAGACGGAGGTTAGGAGATTAGGATGAGAGCAAGGAAGTGGTTCCGGACATGGGGTAGCTGTCCGATGTGACCCGAAAACCTTAAATAAGGTTCGCCCTCTAGAGAGTGGTCACTTTGGGGGTCAGAATACTGACCTCTGAGGTGTTTTTGATCTAGACTTTGCGCGATCGGTGGCAGGGTAGCCTCACTCAGCCATCCGATCGTGCGCCTTTCCTTGGCTCTCCTTAGGCGAGAGAGCATGTAGATTCTTCCGCTCCGCGCAGATCCTGGCGCCGGACAGCGTGTCGTTTTGAGGGCGTTTGGGTGGGTGATATGGACCCTTACGAGGAATGCCATGCGGGTGGGCCTTGAGTGCCTGGACGCGTGGCAGCTGGCGTGAGGATAGACACGACAGTGAGGAAATGTTGCTTGCCTGAAGGGTCTCAATCTGGTGCGACTTGGGTATGATTCCAACCGGAATTAGGCAAAGGGCTAGCGAGCGGAAGAAGTGCTACTAGAAGAGAGTGCACGTAGGGAGATATGCGGTGCCGGTTAGGCCCACTAACGGGGATGGTAAGTTGTAGATGACTGTGAGAGTGCATCCAAAATAACTGAAGTATTATTATAGAACAGATCTGCTTTTCGCCGATTACAGGGAAAGATCAATGCGGTGATGAAATCAAACGAAGGAGTGGGAAGGATGAGTGATGATGATGACGACGACAAGAAGAAGATGAAGAAGAATGAGGAAGAGGAAGGTCGTATTGAGACACGAAGATAACGTCATCAATCTATTCGTTTCAGATTCCACTTGTTCGCATCGGGATCACTACGCCATCAGAAGTGCACGTCCGAGTGGAAAGAAGTAGAGGAAGAAGGGCAGTATGAGGTCTGATTGGACGACGACGGACTGATTATCAATATATTGATATTGTAGGATCAATGCCCACTCGGCCGCCACTCTACCTCGAAGAGAACTGAAGATAAGACGAAGATGGATGATTAGAGGTTGGTTGATGATGAAAGAAGGAGAAATATCATTGATTACGGTCACTTATCGATTTATTCCAGGATGCTACTCCATTCGCCACTTTGGAGCAACTTGGAGAGGAGTGAAGGCAGAGACAGCTAGGTCGGTATCAGATCGGTCGTCACTGAGATATTGCCTTTGTCAGAAATTTGGGAGCTCGTTTCACTCGATGGCATGCGGTATCTAATCACTTATCGATTTGCTTCAGATTCGCCCGTCTTTTCCTTTCGTCTCCCACATGAGAGCATGATCAGACATCGACTGCAGTCCCGTTGGATCCAATGGTATTCGGAGGCTGATCGGAACAAGGAATGGGAAGATTGCCTCAAGGTTTGTTCACATTCAACCACTAGTGTAATGAAATTTGTTCAGTGCGTATCTCACTTCGACACGGTTGACAACTCTTGTGCCCTTTACAACGACACGAAGACGAACAATGGGAAGAAGATGGATAGCGACTACTACATGCAGAACGAATGGTAATGTTAAGTTTGAAAGATGAAAGATCGGATAATCGGATAATTCATTCAGGTTTCTTCATTCCTTCTCAACTTCTACTCGTTCAAGGAGGGAAGGATTTATTCGTTCGACCTTTTTCGACTGTCAAGCCGAGTCATGATAAGGTACGGTGACTGACGATGAGACTCAGCATTTTCCTCGTTCCAAAATACATTTGCAAATAATTACACTCACTTCCTGACAGAATATATAATTTTTGATATTTCCAATTCGGGCTTGCTTATGCAAGAGGCGAGAGGCAATTTGAATGCCACATTGAGATCGGACTTTTTTGACCAAGCCTCAAAGAAACGAATTTCTAGCTCCAGTTTTTCCTGCCTTTAATAGAGTAATCGATGCATATTTCAACAACGATTAATTTTCAAATATCCATGGTTCATACTAAACGTGATTGAAATATGATACGGTATCCATATTGAGTGTGATCACAATAAGCAGTGTGCACCTTGTAGTGAATATGAGGAATCAGAATATAACGGGTTGTTTTGAAAATCAAATTGAGCTATACTTTAAAATTGCTCCCGTTCAGATTATAAATAGATTCAAAAAAATATGAATAGATTCAAAACGAGTTGCCTAAGTAGATCTGGTTTAAATATTCACTGGTTGTTTTACGTTTCAGTTGAGCAAAATATTGATACTTTACTTGCTCATCAATATCTCATTCCTTTGAGCGTTAACATATCTTTTTTGTCAAAAAATACTCTGTTTTCGGATTTGAGTTCCAGAATACTATTTCAATGTGCGCTGTTTTTGCAAGTTTTTGTTAGGGAAGTAGACTGATTTTAAATTATCTGTCATGTAAATGATCACATTTATTCCAGGCCTCGTCCGTTTCTCTTCTCTTCCCTCCCAAAGTGAGGCCCGTCGTCCTTCCTTCGATGGGAAAATCGTCCATTCTTCCACTGTCTGAGAAGGTTCGTATGAAGAAAAACAACCTGTGATATGATATCCAATGAGGAAATGCTAGCATGCGAAAAATGACCGGATAGGGTTTCAAATTCGACCAATTTTACTTGTGATTTCAAATACCGCTCAAATGGCAAAATTACTCGTATCTTTCTTTACAAAAATTAGCTAGAGTCCAACGGTTTAGAGTGTTCAGTGGGGAATAGTAGGAGAACAACTCATTATCTGCTATTCATTTCCCGAGGAGCTGCCGAAAATATTTGATTAAGCCTCTACGAAATGTCATCATAAATTCTCACTTCCTGTGTTAGTAGTACAACCATTGATGAATACGATGCACTATGTGATGTGTTGAACGCTTTTCGCAAAGAGTGGGAATATCGATTTCCTCGCACCCATGAAAAACGTTCAAAAAAGGTATAACCTCGGTCCCAATAGAGCTACAGGACCCAAATTTGGTGACTATCATCATTGAGCGTTGGAGCAATATCCTACCAAGTAGCTGAATATATATTGCGAAAATTTGAAAATTTTTGGAATTGGATTTTCACAGACTTGAACCAAAAATTGAAGGAGGAGTAATTAGAGGTATCAATTCACTAATAGATGGGGCAGATCAGCTTCAAAC
>LS485535.1:191259-212833 GCA_900490705.1 Pristionchus arcanus
GGGAGGTGGGGGGGGAGGGGGGGGAGTATGCAGTAACAGAGTAAATGACGTCTGGAACAGTGTGCGAACTGTCCTCTCATTACTCTCCCCTATTGGTCTCTCACCTCCCCTCTCTGCCCTTCCTCCCTCCTCCTCTCCTCCCTTTCCCTCTCTCCCTTCTCCTCCTCTCATTCACAATCAGTTCAATACTCCGTGTTCGCATCATTGGTCGCATTCTACCAAGAGTCAAGAAGACATTTTATCGAGTTTTCAGTGTCTCTCCCATGCCATCTCCCTCTTCTCTCCTACCGTACCTCCTTCCCCCTTCCCTCTACCGTACCCCTTTCATCCCTTCTCCTCCTTCATCTAATGAGTACTGTACCTTGGGTTGCTTATCAGATTCTATCATATTGTCACGCACCTTCAGTGTCTTCCAGTAGAATCTCTCCTTCTCTTTTTCTCTCATTCCGCCCACTTTCTATTCTATAGATTTCGATGAAAACTGCTGCTGCCGAGGGGTAGTCTAAGAGATAGATCAAGAGAGGAGAGAGAGAGAGAGGGGAGGAGAGGGAGGAGGAGGGGAAGGATCATGGAAAGAAGGAATCTCAGCTGTCTCCACTACTCTTCTCCTCCTTCCTTCTCCTTTCTTCTTCTTCTTCTTCTTCTTCTTCTTCTTCTTTTTCTCTTTTCTCTTCGATTTCATCTTCAACTCATCATATTCAAATCGTTCGCTTCATCTATTTTTGTCTCCTTTCTACTAGTTTTTTCTTCTTTTTACTCCATCTTCCAACTCTTCTCGATTTCTGAGAGTACGCATACAATACAGTTTCTGTCGCCCTCTCTCTCTTCCTCCACCTACTCTCCTCCATCCCACCTCCTTACTCTCTCATCTCACCTCCCCTCTCTCTCATCCTTCCTCCCTTCTACCATCTCTCTCATCTACCTTCTCTATCATTCAACTTGAACCTTCCTTCTGCCTTTCTAATGTTTACTTTCTGTTACTCCAATCTTTTCTTCATTCTCCTCTCTTTTCTCGATGCCATTCACTGAGTGTGAGAATGAAAAGAAGAGAAGATTTGTTTGAGATCGAATGATTCGAAGATGATCATTGCTGTTTATTCATGTATTCATTCTCATTTCTTAATTATCTTGATAATCTTCATTTACTCTTCAATATCTCTCTCTCTTCAATCAGATCAACGAGAGTATTGTCTCTCTTCATGTGTAATAATTGAATGCCAGTGGGAAGAAGAGAAAGAGAGAGGAAATCAGAAGAATAATCGATAACGAACGTTAATCTATCGAGTAATCCAATGATGATGCAATATTCCATTTGTACTTTCTATCCATTTTTTCCTTATCGATATTCTGCATCCAATCAGCTGATTCCTCTTATCTTCATTGCAATCTCTTCGATTTGCCTCGTGATTTCATTAATTTGATCTTTGATCTTTCCCTTTCTTCTTCAGAATGCTCGATCCTCCATATTCCTCCTCATCACTCGACAAATTGACTTCACTCTTCCCTCCGGTTCAGAATTCGACACAGAACAGTACGTTGAAAATCTTCATGGAATTGGAACACAAATATTAAATTATGTTACCAAGTGAGATTATATTCAAATCCACAACTTCTGAAGATTGATTCCATGCAACTCTCACTTTTCCCTTTTTTCGCAGTCATTTTTCGTTGAAGAATTCGTTGCTGCATTGCAAACAGATGAGAATAGCAGAAAGATACTGATGGAGTTGAAGGGAGAACGATAAGTTGAGAGAGGGAAAGGGAGAGAGAGGGAGGGAGGAGGGGGAAGGGAATGAGAAACCGCGACTGCCATTGTAAGAATGACGCATTCCCTCCTTCTTCTCAAGTGAAAGAGAGAGAGAGTGCAGCATATTGAGAGTCCCTCTTTCCACTCTAACGAAATAACAATGAAGACATTGAACACACGATTCAAAATACTGATGAATAGACAGAATCGTTCCATTTGTCATTGATGATCAAAGTAAATTGATATAATCCATTTCAGCTTCCTCATTGTTCGATTCTCAACTCGGCCGACCCAATCAACTTCTCTTCAATGGTTCTCAGGTACTATTCAATATTCCATTCATTCCCATTGCACTAAAGTACTGCGCCGTTTCGTGAGTTTCTCGTTGTGGAAAAGTCGTGAGATTGTTTATTCATAGTCATGTACCCTATTCATGTTCAATGTATCTCTTCCTTTCTAAGACAGAGAGAGAAGGGGCCCTCCCCTCCCTTCTCTTCCCTTCTTCTCCTCTTCATCTAAACAGTTTCCTTCCCTTCCCCTCCACAGGGAATCCTCAATCAGTCTTCCTCCTTCCCCAATCTACAGCCAATTTCTACCATTTCTCTCTCTTAGTCTCTTCTCTTTCTATTCTTTCTATTCAATCGTATTCTTCGATGGTCTCTCTTCAATCCATTCGTATGCCTACTCTTCATCCTCTTCCTTTCCTCCTCTTCATCCCTTCGGAGGAGTCCTCTTCCCTTCCTCCTCTTCATCCCTTCGGAGGAGTCCTCTTCCTTCTCCTCCTTCCTCTCGAATCTACAGCTGTTTTGGGTGTCATCCATATCTCACTTCCAAATTGTTTCCCCCTTTTCTCCTTCTCTTCGTGTTATCGAATCGTAAGTGGAGAGAGAGGTGATTCGACCCCCTGAATGTCTACTAGAGACGCACCCATACAGTCAACAACTACTCTCTTTTTGTTGTATCCCTTCCCCTTCCTCCCCCTTCCCCCTCTCCTCCTTCTCCTTCTTCTCTCTACTGATCACTTCCAAAGGGACGAAACATTTGGGTGGTCGGGGTGAATAAATAGGACCATTGACGGAGAGAGTGGACCCATACACAAAAAAAGACGCAGATTGTAAATATTTTGAGAAGAAGACCGAGTGAAAGGTGGCTGTTTCCTCCCTTCGGTAGAGAGAGGGGGGGGGGGACTTCATCCATGGTTTATTCACTCTTTGATCTCACTCTCTATTCTATTGTTCAGTCCATTATCGCAACTCTTCGGGTCATCGATTATGCAGTCCATCGATGAAGGAGAGAGATACCTTTTAGAGGGGAGGAAGAAGGGGGGAGATTTATGTAAGGGAGGAAGAGATCAGAGTGGCGTGAAATGAGGCCCGTTAGTGAATAAGGCAACACATTGGAAAGGTAGGCCGGAAGAGGGGAAGAGAGAAGGGAAAGGGAGAGAGGGAGAGGAGCTAGATTTCGATAGATGAAGAGAGAGAGACAAGTCATGCATGATCATAGAAGGGGGTAGAAATGCAACTAGACAGTAACAAGAGAGTCAATCTATTCATTCTCTTCTATCCAATAATCGTATCCCTTTGTCAGTCTTCTCTCTCGATGTTTCATCTCGAATCGATCTGCTGTAAAGCTGTCCTTAGGATTCTTCCTCCCCTTCCTCCTCCTCTTCCTTCTCCTCCCCTCCTCCCCCTCTCCCCCTCTCCCCCTCTCCCCTCTGCCCTCCTCTCCCTCTTCTCTACAGATTGTAATAGATCCCAGACTCGACTCTCCCTCACTCTCTTCAACAAATTCGCTCATTTTGTCGTGACTGTCTCATATATTCCATCTATTCATCCTTCTCTTCATTCTTCCAATGGATCAAATGGAGATCATAAATGGAATCAATTTAACTGTCTCTGCCAATCTCTTCATTTCAACTGGCAACCATGAATAGAGTAATCTCCCTTCCGATTAGAGAGAAAGAGAACGGATAGACTAGATCATTGACTTCTCTTTGATAGAAGGGACGAATTACTGCCATGAATCGTTCTCGTCAAGATTATTGCACAGTTTGCACTCTCTGATGCCGTCTGATCCCATCCCCCTCCCCCTCCCCCCTCCCCTCACCTCTCTCTCCTTCCTCCAGTTTCCTCAAGTAGGTTCAGTGAGTGAGAAGGAGGGCCGATCTCCCTTATCACTCTCACGTTTACACTTTCTCTCTGTCTGTCAAATACGAGTGACTCTTCCCTTCGTCTGAGGAGGGAAGAGCAAGGTATTCCCTCCTTCAGGCAGTAGTTCCCTTTCTAGTTCAATACTCTCCTCTTACTCGCCGTCCATATCTCAATAATCACAAGTATACCCATACCAATTCATTTCCTCTTTCCTTCTTCAGTCGTGTGATCCTTTCCTTTCTCATCAATCTTTCCTCCCATAAATCTGAATTGCGCAATAAAGTTATGATTTGAGAAAGTCCTTTCCTTCCTCTCTTTTATGGTTGAATTCAGCTCCAGATTAGCTTAGGCTCCTGTGAGAAATTTGAAAGAAGTCAGGGAGGCCTAAGAGAGAGAAAGAAAGAAGAAGAAGATCCATTTGGAATTTAAAGAATCCTTTGAATGAAACAGGAAGATCCTATTGGTTTCTGTTACATTTGTAGTGAGTGACTGAACCAACGAAGAGAAAGAATAGAAACTTCTTGTCATTCCTTCTGTTATTTTAGCTGCGCCTGTCACAGTTCATAACCTCATGAGAATCCTTCTCTCATCCTTTTTTCATCATCATTCTTCATAGACAGTAACCTCTCTCCCTCAAGGGGGTCTAAACCCATCCTTTTCCTTCCTTCATTCCTTGTCTCTTTGTTCCCTTTTCCCTACGATCCTCGACCATTAATTACTCGTGCTCCTGTCCACTACACAAAGGCATTTATCCATCCGAGATACAGTAACCGGATGGGGGATATGGTAGGGGTCAAATCAGTTGAATCACTTCTCATGTTGCATTGCCGTTCTCTTTTCTTCCTCTTCAACTCCCTCTTTACTCTCACAAACTCATTCCTGCACTGTACTTCATTGCTTCATTGTCTACCAAGGTCGGGTCAGGAGGGGGGAGGGGAGAGAGACGGGAGGGGAGGTGGGAGGTGGGAGGAGGGGAGGCGAAGGAGTATGCCCTCTCGCCCGGAACACACACACTCACGTTAACTCGAACGCTCTCTCTTGCGCAACAAACTGGCCCGGAGGGGAGGAGAGAGGAGGAGAGAGGGAGGAGAGAGGGAGGAGAGAGGGAGGAGAGGGAGAGAGAGGGGGAGGTGGGAGGAGAGGGGAGGAGAGACCAACTGATTGCGCACTAGACTCACGCATCTCACTCTTCATTCACTTCCGCTTGAACTGGAGATAATCGATTGATCTACAGTAATCTCTTCTCTTTCAGTCTCTATTCGAATCTTCTCCTCTCTCTGATGCAAATCTTCTCGAGTGGTCAAATGCAGCGAATCCATTGAATTCATCGACAGACAACAATTTGAGTGAGTTCAACGTATTTTTCTAAATCTACGGATCATTCTAAATCTCATAATCTTGAAAAGTATAGTATTCTTATCCTCAATTCATTTTCCTCAGGCGACGATATTCTATCTCTCTCGCTTCTCGCCAGTCTCTCACCAAACGCCGCAGGTACCGTTTTTAGATTTACAAATATATGCCACGAAATAACCTGCAAATTATGCACGATTGTGCATCATTGGTGCACCGTTGTTTTGTCTCCTTCTCTCCCCTCCCCCTTCCTCCCTCTCTCTCTCTCTTCTTCCCTCTCTTCCTCAACCTTGGTCGCACGATCGACAGTCGCATAAAGAGGAAAAGCAGTGAATGAGGAACTGAAGAGAGAGGGAAGGTCGAGAGTACACTCTTACATTAGAGTGTTCCTCCCTCTGAGTCAGTCACAATCAGTCCTCCCCCCCCCCTCCTTCCCTCCCTCCTTCATCATCTACTCTTCAGATTCTCTCACAGTGCAGAGTGCTCATCTCGCTCAATTGCAGATGGCTGCACTTGCTGCTGCGTAAGACCTTTTTTAAATTTTATTATTTCGTAGATCTGAAGATATTATTCTGAAGGTGCAATGTAGAATTCTCTTCAATTCTAGATATTGGTTCACATCAATAACATTCTCATTCCAGTACTCGCTACAACAGCGCCCTAGCTGGAGTTCAATCAGCACAGGTGGGGAATTTATTCCATTCTTATTTATTTCCCATCTTTGTCTTCTCCATTCCTGCTTTGATGATGTTTCGTGATCTTTCGCTCTCACGTCATTATTTGCCCTGATCACTCTCATTCCCTCTGGCATTCTCTCTCTCCTCCCCCCCCCTCTCTCTCTCCCCTCTCTCTCTCTCCCCTCTCTCTTCCCCTATCATTCTCCTCTCACCTACCTCTTCATTCCTATCGATATCTCAAGTGACTTCCTGTTCCATTCAATCAAAATGACTCAATCCCTTCAGAATCGCACAATTCTCACGAAATTAAATGGATAAATGGGAAGAAATGGTTGATAAAGGTCTCTGTTTAGTCTCGTCGTCCATCTTCATCATCTTTCACTCCTTCTCTTCATTCTCCCATCACTGCTCCATCCACTCCAATCCATGGTCAGAAAGGTAAATGAGACTCCATTCACAGTAATCAACAACTTAGTCCATCAAGTAATCATTCATTCCAATATCTATCTTTCAGCAGTCTCTCCCACATCTCCCACTGGCGCCTCCTCCTTTAATCATCCTCCCAAGAATCCGAAATTGTACAAGACTGAATTGTGCAGATCATGGATGGATATTGGAAGATGTAATTATGGAGAACGGTGAGGGGAAGAATTCATTGACCAGATGATCATGCTTGACTCTCTTCATTTCGCATGATATTTCCATAGGTCACGATACATTCGAATGGTTCTAAAGTATTCGATAGTCTCCCTCATCATCCTTCTTTCTTTCAGTTGTCAATATGCTCATGGTGAACACGAGAAACGTCCAATTCCTCGTCATCCGAAATACAAGACGGAAGCATGCCAATCATATCATCAATCGGGATATTGTCCCTATGGACCTCGTTGCCATTTCATCCATAATGAGAGTGAAATGATGGCTGCTCAGATGGCAAGACAGAGAGAGAATTCATTGGCTGCTCAGGGAAAGCAACAGGTAAACATCATTATTGATATTAGGAGGAATATTTACGAGAATAGTACTGTATCTTTAGTGAAGATAAAGATTCAATCTATTGTAATACATTTTAATCTCAGGTGCTAAAGATGGATGCTGGATCTCTAAATCCTCTTCTTTCATCGCAGCTTTCTCCTCTTCTATCGGCTGCCATGTCCAATGCCGTTCGTTATTTTTCTTTATCGTATTCATATTTTTTCTCATCAGCTGGGAAGAGTATTCATGAATTCATTCAGATTCCAACGACGCCAACTCGTCTTCCAGCGTACTGTGGAAGTGTAGGAGATTCACCTACGAGTTCAAGCTCCGTCGATTCCGGTATTCATAACTACTTCATCAGTAGATAATTAATCATTCGTCAGGATCAGAATCTCCAATTGGATCATTTTCTCCTTCTTTGGATATCGATGATACTCCTCTTGGAATTCTCACTGGATTCTCATCTCTTACTAATCATGGACTTCCAATGAGAACGGAGAGAAGAGTTCAATTGGAAGATAGAATGAAGATGTATGTATTTACTCTTCTATTATCATTCAATCAATCTATAGGAAGATGTTGCAACTTATAAAATGTTAAATTCTGATGTTCTATGATTTCAGGGATGGTCTAATGCAGAATATCGTATCATGGACGATTGATGATTCTCCATCATCTCTTCATCTTCCTTCATCTCCTACATCATCATCATCTTCATCAACAACAACAGGAACAGGATCGAGACTTCCCGTATTCGCTCAACTGTCCAATCCCAGTCAGTGACGGGGATCTCCTATTTCCCGGTTGTCGGAATCTCCGGCTCCATCCAATCGATCCGACCGGCTCTTGCTAGAGTGAGAGGTCCGATCGGATCGATTCAGCCCCTATTGTGATACTAACTTTCTTTCAAGCCTTCATCGAGAAGGCGACCTCTAATAACTCAATTATTCTATATTCGTCTAGCCTTATCTTAATCATTTTGTTATCGTAATCTTCCTCTTGTTGTGTACAACTGCTGTTTCCTCTAGCTTCATCATCTTTAGTTGGATCCATCGTAGGTCAATCGGTTAGTGGTTTACTTGTGTCTGTTCACCCTTTCTTCATCTGTATTCATCAATCCCCTTCCTCTTCCCCTCTTAGTGCTTTCCTAGTTGAATCCTCTTTCCTTCTTCATCCCATGTCTCTTTCAATCTTCCTTTGCTCTAGGGTCGCTACTCATCCTCTCTCTCAATCAGCATTTCATTCTTCATTCAACTGTCAAATGAGTGCTCTTCTCTCTCATATGATTCATCCCTTTCAGTGCCTTGTCAGTAGTCTCAATCCCGAGTTGAATTTCCCTTTACCTCTTTCAATCTCTAATGATTCTGACCCTCCTTCCTCCCTTCACACCATTTTGATGTACACATGATATCCATAGAGTACTACTATTTCTTTGTTTGTCTAATTTATTGAACTCACAATTGCCCCTTTTCTTCAATCCCGAGTGTTCCACATAGAAGACTGATCGAGGTGAGATCAAAGATCAATTCTCTCTCCTATTCATTAGTCTCTCTATCGTATGACTACATGCATCATCCCATTCTTCTCCATGAGCCGTGTACATCATGTATAGCCACTGTCGTAAGATCCTTCCCTCGAGTGATCGATCCGTAACCGTCAATTAGCCTTTCTTATTCCCGGTTATGGTCACTCGAAGACTCGCTAGCGTCTATCTAACATCTCTATCTATAGATAAGCTGTAACCTATCGTAGAGTGTATAATCTCGCTATAGACACGATAGTGAATCGCTGTTCCTTCGATGAGTAAGAGGTTCGACAGGGCGCACGCCCTTCGGAACCTTCCTTCTGTAATCGATTGATTCAGTGATGCCTAAGTAACATCCAGTGACTGGCTAACTTATTCCTAATTTTGTGTTTTTAATTCTTGAATATATCCCGTGAGTATCTTTCAACCCTTTAGATTCCTCACAGTGAGTCCACTACCGTAATCTTCTTCTTCATTATTTACTGCCTTACTTTATCTTATCGACCCCCGTTATCTCTATCCGGTTATCATAATAACAATCAATAAACCATTAATCTTTCATCTTTTATCCTCCTCGTCTCGCATATTGTCGCATTGACTTTACGCCCACTTTATATCCGATGAAATATTCAACGTATTTATTATGCGGTTTACCTTCCTTTCTCAGTTTTCTCTTTCGGTACACAATTCGATCTTCTCTTTTGACTCAATTCGCAAACCTTTCGAAGACCTAATTGTGTATCGTAATTCTCATTGACCGTAACCATGTATCCATGTTATTCAATCGTGTGTTCGTGTGTGTGACTACAGTACCCCTAGAATCCAGTACCATTCGCTAGATACCATACCTAGTTACAGTCTCTCATTGACTAGACAGTAATCTCTTCATTCGCTACCGTAATCTCCTTTCTTTCTTTGTCAGTGTTAACAAATCGAATAAACCTTGTGAACGATTCATTTTCGATAACATAACAGCATAGAACGAAAGAAAGTGAACATATTTCGACTGTAAAGGACACCTTACATGCAATGAAGATCAGTTGTCGATAGTCCATCACAGGAAAAGATACGGTAGTCGACTAATCAGAATCGGAATCAGTGGAACTGGATGGAGCAGGACGACGAGGTTCATTGTCTGAATCCGATGAACCGTCTGATCCACCTCCTGCAATGGAAATCATATATCTATCACGTTTGGAATGAACAAACCTTGTCCCTCCTCTTTAACTTCCTCTCCCTCTTCTCCTTCTTCTTCAGCTCCTTCCTCTTCCTCTTCCTGAAATCATATATTATTGATACATTTGCCCACAGTTGAAAAGGGTAATTTCGGACCCCACAATATCCCATGGTATGAGTTATTTTTGGGTGAAAAAAATCAAAAATTCCAATGGTATGAGCCATTTTTGGGTCAAAAATTCACATGGTATAAGCCATTTTGGGTCAAAAATTCCCATGGTATGAGCTCCATACCATAAAAAAATCCCACCCATTTCATTTGCCCATTCAATATCTTGGAATTAAGCGAACAGAACTGATATCAATCAACATACGGGAATATTATCATATGGTCTGATAAGATCGTTTTCTCTTGCATTCATTTGTTCCATCTCCGATTCTTGAGAATCCACCAAACGAACGTTCAGAAGAGTTTTCTATAATTTATTCATTAATGAGAAACATATTGGCATATTGCCTAGCTGTAATTTTTTTAACACGTTCTAGCAAAAATATTAAGTTGAAATATAATACCTTGCTGCTATGAGTGGCTCTTCTCCTCGTCAGTCTCACTTTAGTTTCCAATTCATTGTAGAAGCACGCATTATCACGAATTGTGAAGAAATAGTTCTCGCTCTACAAGTAATCGTTTTAGGAAAATAAAAGTGCTTAGGCCAAGATCCTGCAAAATACATAGAATTCCTTCGTACCTCATATCCCTTGGTCGCCTTATTCTTGACATCCCAAGTGTATTCTCTATTCATCTTATGCGAGTACCTACAATAACATATTATAGTAAGAGAATCCTTCCCTAATATCCCCCCTTCTAATAATTCAATAAACTAACACATAATCAGGATCATGAGTTCCCATTAATCTTTCTTCCTTTCTCTTTTCCATCGTTTCCTTCGTAGGAGTGAAATAAGCAACAAATTGAGCTCCATCTTCATCTTCCATTCCTCTTATTTGTCCTTGTTCCATAGCAATAATCTTCTCTTCCTTTGTCAGATCGGGCATTGACGGATCGGAATCGAAGATTACTTGAGCGAATACATACTTCCACCACTGAAAACAGTATATTACTTATACTTATCCTGAGAGTAAAATATCTTTGTATGAATCAACTGACTTCGAAATCGGGAAGTATGGGGAATTCTTCCACAGCGTGTACTCCCTTCTTCGAATGATGATTCGTCGCCTTCTTTTTGACCTGAACATCATTTTAAATTTATGATGTAATTTTTTTTTCAATTTTACATTTTTTAACCACAATCACTTGAAATTTTTCCAATTTAATTATGGATATTCTCTACCTACCACTTTAGCACTATTTCTACTCAATATAATGATTACTCACATCTTGGAAGGTCTTCTCAATAGCATCGATTTGAGATGCTCGATCTCTGTAAAATTCTGCCTCTCCCTTGTTCTTTGTACCATATCCGACCTGAAATATGATTCAATCAGCGATTACTTACCTAGATCAATACTTGGGTTTCTGCAAAAAAATGCAAACCTTTGTCTCCTGTCTGTCGGCGGAAACTCCGAATCGATTGAATTCGTGTGAGATGTATTCAGTTTTTCTCATCCAAGGAACAACTCGAGAATGTTGCTGCGATCTTAATGTTTTAAGGTTTACACAAACACACACATGTTAGTTGAAGACCTAAAAATCTGGAGAAGAATCGAAATGCTTTGAACAATCTATCCACTTACCTGGCTATCATTAACGTAATGCCAAAAAAATGCATAAATAGGGATAGAAAAGAAACCTTTTGTGATTGATAATTCCCTTCTTATTGCCTGATAGATTATCCTCTAAGAGTATCGCATCCTCATCGTCCAACTACAAATGTTTTTATTGAATATTTGTATAAAAACCATTAAGCTATAGCAGAGAGAAATGAAAAGGATATAAGAGTAATAATTACGAGATAAAAGAATACGTACGGGCATTTTGTCATGTGGAATAGCGTAAGTGGCAGGATCAATCAAGTCGATGTCCACTCCAATATCAGCTTCGCAAGTGATCTTAGTTTAACGGTTAAATATCTACATGTTTCATGCACTTTTCAGCCCAAATATGGCAACGTCCGAATATGTATCCTATGGAATTAATATACCTCGAACTTGTGATCCTTCTCAAGACTAGAGGGGTTGTATGCGATGAATCTGAAATATAGGAGAGACATATTTACGGAAAAAAGTGGAAAGTTTTAAAAAGTTTGTAGTGGCCTCAACAATCAAAGTTATTTTACAGTCGCTGATCGACTACCAAGTATGGTCGAGGCACAAGTTATCGAGCGTTTATTCTTACTAAAAAACGTCCGTAAAACGAGCTGAAAACTAACCGATCGAGTGATACAAGAGGGCATGGTAGATATTTCCCCTCAAATGGAATATCGGGCAACTTGTTGCTGTATTGAATTCGACAGAGAAGGTCTGGACCTTTTCTGCAAAGAATAGTATATATTTATAGTATATACATAATTTCATGGTTACATGTTAGGTTAATGCAACTTCTTTGCTTGATCAAAACAAAAAAAAGAGTAATAAACTGACTCTTGAGGTCGTCCAGGCATCGACCGACGAACTGGTAAAGAGGCCATTCCGGAACTGATAAGTCAATATAAGAATAAGGGTAACAGACAACACAGAAACATGGAGAATCAAATTCAAAGTCAATTCTATAGTCAGTTCACAATGAACCACGCGAAATGAAAGCCAACTACTTTTTACCGGACGAAAGCGAGAAATGATTTTTTTTGGTAAGAGGCCAAATTCCACATTCAATGGTGGTTGATTGTTATTGATTCGATATCGGCACAACGGCAGAGCCAATAAGAGGCTAATATTTACTATTTATTAGAAATAATTCGCAATGAACGTTTGAAAAAAATAAGACTTTATCATTGGGTTAAATTATTATCACTTGTTAAACGACCCGATATTATACGAGTAATTTACAATAAAAACAGATGAAAATGATGATACAATTCATTTCTTCTTGAGCCATTTCGGTCCACTCGGAAGAGATTCAGGAATACTTCTTCTCTGTGAAGTGGGAGACAAATCAGCTGCCCTCTTCTGAGCCAGATTTGTCGGTTCGGGATCAACGGTAGGAGCATACGGTACATAGGATGAATTGGCAGAAAGCCTACAATTATCAAGTTAATCGATAAAGAGACAATTACAGTACTCACCAATCTCTGCTGCTCTCCTCAGCTTCATCGACAGTCACTTGTTTAGCCATCTCTTCATTGATCGATACTTCGCCTGAACAGGAGGATAGTTACCGTATTCCCCCTACCGTATACTCACCACACGATACAATGATGGTTGCCTTGGGGGCGAGGTCCAGAGCCAACAAAGACTTCTTCTCTTCATTAGCAATCTTGGAAGTAATATATCTGAGGACAAACGATCCATCGATGATGGAAGTGAGGAATTCATGGAGATGGGATGCTGAATAGATTTCTGTAATTATGAGAGGATACTGTAGATGACTCACCGGGTTCATGAGGAAGGAAACATCCTTGAATGATCACTTCATTCGGAAGTTTGAATCGGATGACCACGTGTTTCCATGCAGAAAGTTTCCTCTCCTGATAATGAATTCGTTAATTTAAAACTCAAAATGAGTGAACAAGCAATGCACAAAATGAGTAGAGTTAGAGAAAATACAATTGGCTTAATATAAATTATCAAATACTTCTTGGTCGTGTGAGTAATCAATAGTACCGTACCTTATTTCTCTCTTCGAGTGTACTTCTTGGTAAGAGCGCTCGTTGAGTTTGACCCCGACTGAATTAATGATATGACCATTGAATGCACGAAATGATAACTCACACGACTTCTCTGTGTCCTCTCTGGATATTCTTGAGATCATCAACAGTCAATTCAAAGAATTCATCTCCCAATTCCTCCTCTGATCTATCTGATTGTTCTTCTCTCTTGAAGAATACCGCCCTTCTCTCACAACGTTCAGGGAGAGGTTCCTAAATGGATCAAATGATTCACTGTGGTGAACTTCTTGTCTAAGTATCTAATCATCCACCAACCATAATCTCCTCAGTCTCCATTCTTCCTGCACTGAGAATATCATTGACACTTCTCACTGGGATTCGTCCCACTTCAGCTACAGTATCCACAATAGCAGAGGAACCAGAACCGGAATTGAGATCCTGGTTCACCTGAAAGTAGAATGAGAAAAGAAAGAGAATGCAACAACTTACATTCTGAAGAAGTGCTTCGAGCGCTTCTATTCTCGCACTGCGAACAGGAGAAACATATCGAATTGGGGCAGCTCCAGGTGATTGAGATACGGTAGCACTCAAGGGTACGGTAGGAGGAGGGGCAACAAATGGACTATCGAATGCCCATCCTCCATCTGATGTGGCCATCGAAGGTCCCGATGGGAGACGATCGGGGATACTGTAACTCTGTAATTATATTCCGAGCGAGAAATAATATAACATACCTCATTTGAATGGGAGGATTGGTAGCGATTCTCTCTTCTTCTTCTCTCACTCTTCGTTCCTCTTCCTCACGAAGTCTTTCGATTTGCTGAAACTCTAATCATTATCAGAATACAAAAGAATTGATGAACAAACCTTTTCCTCTTCTTCTTCCCTCCGTAATCTTGCTTCATTCTCCTTCTTAGCACTCTCAAACTTCTTCTCCAATTTTTCTTTCTCTGTTCTCTCCTCGTTGATAGATCTTTCGATTTCTTCCAATTTCTCGATATCCAATGGAAGACGCATATATCTACAAGGAAGCGCTATTTTAAGCTACATTTGGGAATAGTCAATTCATACCTGATTAGTATCCTTCCTCCACTGATTCCGATCGATCCCAGAGTGCGGAAAGAAAGCTCGAGCTCACCACGATACTGAAGGTGAAAAGTGTGAATTGGTTTATAAAGATGATTTGTACCTGTCTATTCATGTAACTGCAGGAAGGATGACCTTCCTCATTTGCTGAGACAAGATCAACTCCCATTGCTTCGGATACGAGACGAACGACTTCAAGAAGAGAATCTGTAGTCTTGCACTTCACTTCATGACGGACAGTGGGCAACTGAAATATGATGATTTAGGAGAAATAACTTTAATGATCTATAATACCTGCAGTGCAATTGTGACATCCTGTACTGCTAAGCTGACAATAGCTTCAACGAGATCGAGAGTTGCATTATTAGGGAGCCCTAAAGAAGATAGTGCATTATTGCCAAGATTAAGAATACGGTACCCGAAAGACGAAGAGGTAAGGCGAGATCCAATGGTTTCTTGTGATGACGAAGTTCGTGACTGAGTGGATCGAATCCATTAGAGAGACAGGCCTCCTCCAGAACCTAAACAACGCTTTACACGATCTACGAACAACAAACGACACGTGACATACCTTTCTCAAAAGTGTAGATGGAGTGACCTTGATCGGTACTCGTCTGGCATTGGGACAGAGGATAGTTACGGATGAGAGTGACATCTGATCGAGTAATTTGTACAAATTGAACACGCGCAACGGGCTCAAATATTGCTAAAACAACGCGTAATCGAAGACAATGACATGTTGACAGATTTGAAATTTTGTTGTGCTGGGTCACACTCCTGACAGACGGATGAGGCTCCGCCCCCGCCCGTTAAATGGAGTATGACGCTTTCAATTAGTTTAATTCAGATATTATCTTAGTATTTATGAACTAAATAGAATGTTTTAAATAATACCTTATAAATAAGAGATATTACAGCATTTATTTTTTTCAAATTTTGCAATTCATCGATAAGAGACTTACGCTGTTTAGAGGTTTGGGCGGAGCTTTGACAATGAAATCTCTTCAAAGAGGATCAACAAGTTTCGCTGTTTTCCGGTTTATTTGTGGTTTTTGAGTACTTAGTTTTGTTGTTATTCACCTGGTTATGGGTGGTGTTGTGACAGTGTTCATTCAGTAAAGTCTCTCTTTTTAGAATCTTCGATTTCTTCACTTAACCAGCCACGATTCCCTCGACAATCTTCGACGTCGGTTCCCGAAAACACACAAAACCTGTTAAAACGAAGCGATGATCGTCCGTCATTCACGCATCAACTATATTGCGTACAGAACTATCGTCTCGTTCGCGAATCGTCCCAAGTAAGTACCAATCTCCTCGAGTGTTTCATTGTGTTTCGCAATCTCATACATCCCAAAATTCAGTGTTCTATTCACTGGCCAGCGTACGGCACTTTTTAATTACAATAGACAGACGTCTGATCTACTCAAGCATGCTCTCCGATTCGCAGCTACTGACAGAAGCAAGGTGATCATTGAACTTATCACTCTCTCTCTCGTTATCACTCCATTGTTTGTTTTCCGAGAAAGTTCATACGTCACTGAGTGCGAAAATGAAATAATTTTCTCAGGTGGAATCTACATTGAAAATGCTGAAAGATGATCTGACCGCAATGGACGATGCGGAATCGAAGAGACTCAAACTTGTCAGAATTTATTTAACTACAAAATAATTGCAAAGATTGCTCGATATTTATTATTTTTTCTTCAGGTGCCGAGGAAGGAAAATGAGGTAAAACTAACCAGAATGGCGAATATCAAGGCGAAGATCATTCACGAAGCGAAACATTACTACCACGGATTCCGGTATGCACTTCATTTTTTAAATGCTTCAATTTTACTCTGTTTTAATGCAATTGTCATTATTCCAGCCTTCTGGCTCTTGAGACAAAACTCTCCGCTAAATATCTCTGGAGGATTATGAGAGGACATTCACTGACTAGAAGGGAGAGACAACAGATGGTAAGTCTTTCTTACTCCTGAATTATGTTTATTTTCCCCTTTTCACTACTGATTCCACAATTGAAGGTTCGCACAGTATCTGATCTCTTCCGTCTTGTTCCCTTCTCAATCTTTATTATTGTTCCCTTCATGGAACTTGCTCTTCCCATCTTCATCAAACTCTTCCCAAATATGCTTCCATCAACCTTCCAGGAACACGATAAGGAGGTACAACCGTTTTGTCGTTGTATACATTACAATCATTCATATTTCTTGATTGCAACACTGCATTGTTTAATTTTCAGGAAGAGAAACTTCGCAAGCAAGTGAAAGTAAAGGTCGAAATGGCAAAGTTCCTTCAGGTAAAAACTTTGAGGGGTTAGATTGGATAGGACTTCAATGCTCCATAGTTTTGAGACCTTTCTCTTTCTTATTTTTTTTTAAAGAAAGACCTAGAGAAAATATTGCCCGCGATGGGTACGATATTCGTCCTCTTCCTTTTATTTGGATCTTGGCCATTATTTAACTGTAATTAAGTTGTGATTCCAGGATACGATTGAAGAGATCGCATTGGAAAGAAAGAAGAGAACGACTGGCGATAAAAACAGCAAAGCTCTCGAGTTCGCACAATTCATCAAGAAGGTCAGTTACCATAATTTATCCCTGATAATCGTGTTATGATGAAATGGAGAAACAGTGTTCGATTTCAGTCTCGCATGGAAGGAGGATATGTATCCAACAAAGATCTATTCAAGTTCTCCAAACTATTCGAGGTAAGGGGATAATCAATTTTACTGACTGAGAATAAATGCAGTATGCTGAATAATAATAGTAAATTGCAGGATGAATTGACTCTTGACAATCTGTCGATGTCACAGTTGAGAGCATTGTGCAGACTACTGAATGTACCTGTCAGTTTTTTTTTAGATTTTAGAATAATGATAAAAAGGAGAACGTAATCCATTTACCTTTATTTATATATTACCACTGTTTAAATTCCTTGCTCTAATTAAATTTCTATATTTCAGCCCCTCGGAAGCCCTGAAATCCTTCGATTCCAATTGAATATGAAATTGCGTGAGTTGAAGGCGGATGACAAAGTGAGTCTATCTCGATTTCTTCCATTTAATATCTCTTGATTCCAGCAAATCGCAGCCGAAGGCGGAGTGGATGCATTGACTACTCTCGATCTACAGCAAGCATGCAGAGCAAGAGGAATGAGAGCTATTGGATTGAGTGAACAGAGACTAAAGGAACAAGTGAGAATAGAAAGAGGGAAGGAGTTAATCTGTCCATTCAGTTGAATCAATGGTTGGAATTGTCTCTCTCTGACAAAGTTCCTCCTTCACTTCTTCTTCTCTCTCGTGCTCTTTATCTTCCTGAGGATATTCCCTTCACTGATAGACTCAAGAGTCTCGTATCTCAACTACCAGAGGGAATTGCTGAGCAGACCAGACAGAAACTCACTGAGATGGAGGTACCATTCGATGGTTATATTCAACTGAATGGGTCTATTAAAGGGAGGAGTGGTCGATCACAAGGCGCGTATTGCATTGATCATGAAGATCGAAGAGGCCATTGGACAAGAGAAATTATTGGCTGCTGATGTTGATAAGAAGAAGAAGAAGGCTGAAGAAGAGGCTAAGGTATTATTCTTGATCATTCTCGTGTATTGTTCCATGATATGAGATAATCATCACTGACTATTCTAGCGTGCAGCAGAGGAGGAAGCAGCAGCTGCAGCTGCGAAGGAAGCAGTTGTAGTGGATGAGAAGGCGCCGACCATCGATGTGGCTGCACTTGCTGCAAAAGCTGCAGCTGATGCACCCTCTGCACCTCCCGTGAGGATTTTATATTAGATATCAAATATTGAAGTTGAAATGAATGATGTTTCATATTTGAGAAGCCGGATGTGACTGCGGAGGCACTCAAAGTAGCAGCCACTGTTATTGCACAGACTGTAGCTGATGCTGCTAAGGTTTGTAGAGACTGTTGAGTAGAGAAGGATACGGATGGGGATTGACTTCTTCATTGAATATTTATTCTTAAATATTGAATATGTTCAGAAGGAGGAAGTTGTAATTGTGGCTGCAGTCGATGCAATCAAGAAGGAATTGAATAAGAGTAAGGATGAGATTCCAGTGGATAAGAAGGATCTATCGGCACTCGAGGATCTCCTTATGGGTTAGTCACGAGAATATGAGACAGTGCACAAATTGTAGTGATGTAAATTATAGTGGAATGATAAAGTGCTAATTAAGGCGGTCCTCTCCATGAGGCGAAACACGATATTACTGAGTTGAAGGAACAGATCTCGGAGCATACTGAGGTAAGTTCACTCACTCATTATTGCATTTGGAAATGTATACTGAATAATTTGTAGGATCTTATCGAAGTGAATGCATTGGACGGAGCCTTTGCAGAGAGTAAGGTCGCCAAGAGACTCAGGTAAACGAGGAATTATATACTCGTTATTCTAAAGCAAAACTAAATGTTTTCAGAAAATCCCAAAGCATGAAACTGCAAAAAGTAAAGAAAACAAAGAACAAGTTCGTTTTAGATCAAAGGTGGAGGCAATCGTGCAGAATGTGGACTCTCTCGTGACGAAACTTGAAGAGAAGAAACAAATAATCGATGAAACTATCGCTGATCCCGCCGTGCCTGATGCTGCTAAGGATAAGAGGTATAGAGAATGGATTAGGAAGAAAAGAGAAGTGAGAAAACTATTATCATTCAGGGAGAAACAAGTTCGTGTCACTGATGTTATTGATAGACTGAAGAAGATTAGAAAGGACTATGCTGAGGTGGGGAAATTATATGTATTTGACAACTTTTATAGTAATTATAAATATTGGTTTCAGTATGATATTAATTATTCTTCCAGGCTGAGTCGGAGAAATTGGAAGCTTTGATCAAAGCGATGGATGAAGATTTAGATGGATTAATTGACTCTGATGTCGTATTAGAGGTTTGTGAAAAGGATTATTTTCAATGATGTAATAAAGGGACATGAGTAGTATGAGATCCCTTACAGGTGATTGGTCTTCTCGAGAAACACTCTGATGTGTCAATCTCTCCTTCTCAACTTGCATCGATGATTGAAGTATTGAAGAAGGAAGATAGAGCAGAAGCCCTTCAACAGGCAATGGGAGAGGCTGTTCTAACTGCACCCATCACTGTACAGGTATGGTCCCTTCCACTATCATCCCCATTCATCATTCTTCATTCTTCCAGGGTTCATCCGATTCTCCTTCCCTTGCTTCTCCCCTCGTTCCTCCTCCCGATATCGATCCCAAATTGACGACTCCTCAACAACAGAAGAACGGAGTTGCTAAACAACCAAAGCAACAGATGTAAACAGTGGAATCTCATTCCTTCTCAATATCATTCAATTGTATGTATGCATCTTCCTTCCTTCTCTTGATCAATTTCCCATCTCGATCTTCTCCCATAACATTAGTGACCTCACCCTCTCTTTCTCTTCCTCCTCCTTCCTCACTTCCATCTCAGCCAGTTATCTGTTGTAGTTTTATAGAACCACTCGTTTTGATATACCCTTGTTGTTATCGTAGTAACTATTGATTGATTCTGATGCGAATGCCTTTATTAGCTATGATTCGATTTCAATCGCCACCTCATTTTTTCCGTAATTTTGTCTTCTCAGCTTTTGGTGTACTGGCAACCTTCTGATAATTATCACCCTTTATCGCTCTACTTTCTTTCTAAAGTACGCGAAGACCTCAATTTTTTTTACCCTGTGCGTATTTCTCGAAAGTCTGGTTCCCTTTAGCCTCCCGATTGTTAGCGTGTCAATAGGCGATAGTTACTGTATTTGTTACCGTACCCCAATTCGAGCTTGGTTACGGTAGACTGGACAAATTCTTTATGGATTTGAATCAGATACCGTAATCCGGTGTAGTGAACTCCATTTCCAATATGTGTTCTCTCCTCGCCAAGAGTTGTAAGGGTTCTCCATGTACATAAGATGAATCAAAGATAGACAATAAATTACTTTCTTTATAACCACTCGATTATTTTCGTAACAATAACTAAGTTAAGTTACAGTCACATAATCGTGAAAAAAATTCCTTTATGCACTCGCGCACAATTACGAGATCTCGATGCCAGTGGTTCGTCCCATCGGTCTAATGAGTGAGGTCATGCCCTCTCTTCCTCCTCTTGTTCATGCTCACTGGTCTGAATATGAGGGTGTAAGATAAAATTCTTAAAGGAGACAAATCTGTCACTAACACTTGTAAGAGTTTTTTGGGATCCAGATCCGGGTTTTAGAATAATGTTGGTGGCGAGTTCTGCTGTTTAGCACGTCTCTACGCTTCCTTCGCTTTCTTTTTAAAACCTCGTCACGCCGCTCCAGCACCCTAGTTTTATCCGCGTCCTCCTCCTCGCTAGAGTGGGATTGAGATTTTTGGCACGAAGCCAATGGCGCTGTGTGCTTGCCCTTGAGCACGCTATTTAACAATGCGTTTGGGTCGCTACATAAATTGAAATCAGGCCGACAAAAGAAGCTTGCAATCGGCTGGAGTCGAACCGGCGCCCTCCGGCGGGAGAGACCAGCGCGTTAGCCAGTCAGCCACGGGGCTCGTTGGTGAGGGAGATACAGGACGCTCACACAAGTGATGGTGCGCGCTCGGCCGTCGCAAGGGTGATAAAGGAGGGGGAAGCGGGGGGCTGTGCGCTTTTAGAAGCTTCCAGAGGTTGCCCCTGCTTGAGTAAAATGATAAATGAATACCGGGAGCATAGCAAGGATGTGTGGAACTACTGCAGAAGCGAGAGAACGTCCCCAAATGCCAGAGCCGAATAAGCACTAACCCTAAGCTGATGTCTGAGCCTAAGCACTAACAATAAGCACTAAGCCTAAACAATATTAAAATCAAGCGTAACCACATTTGATAACGACTGAGCGTTTTTAGAATAAGCGATTTTAGACGCATTCTGGGCTTCTGCACTAGAGCTGGATGTGTTTAGGTTTACCTTTATTTGTTTTTTTCGATTAAATTAGAGAAAATAATAAAAAAAGGTAAAAACAAGAAGAATTTATTAGAAAAAGGGAAATACTAACTCGTTGCGAAAAATTAGTGTTTGAACATGAATTTTTGAGAACAACGAAACCCCTGAAAAATTGAGAAATATACGGTAGGT
>LS485535.1:213544-250203 GCA_900490705.1 Pristionchus arcanus
TTTTTAAATTCTCGCTGATGAATTGTATCAAGGATTTTGCTCACCTATATCAAGTGTAGGGACCGCAATTGCAACCTGACGAAACCATGATAAAAATACAAGCTCTGTTCTAACCTACCCAAGCGCTAGTGCTGAATTCAACTGAAATAAAAAAAGTAACGCAAAAAATAAAATTAAGGCAATATTATCGATTTTACTAAATTTTGATTTTCGCAGCAAACTACAGTATACTTTTCAATATTTGGAGCGCATCTTGTGGCATATTTATAATTTTACTTCTCAACTATTTTTGAAACATGTTTTCATGGGTTATATTAATCATTATACTATTTAAATTAACTGTTTACAAATCTTGCTATATATCAGACACAATTTCAGCATAAAAAACTTCTTCTTCTGGGAAAGAAAGTGATTCGAAAAATATTCGATTCATCAACTTTGGCGAATGTTTTTATATACTTGGCGACGGTTCCGACTAGTGAATTTATGTTTAATATGCGCGGCATAAGTTCATTAACAACTTAGAATAAGGTAAAAGGGTGTGCGCGACTGTGCACACGAACATGACCACAAAAGGGAAAATTTTACAGAAAAACACGCGTTTCATCAACTTTGGAGAAGGTTTTTAAATAGTTTGCCTCGATTCCGACTGGTGAATTTATGTTTAATATGCGCGTGATAAGTTCCTTAACGACTTAGAATAGGCTAGAAGGGTGTGCGCGACTGTGCGTGGAAGCGCGACGAGGAAGTAACTTTATAAATTTTGTTGACCACGAATTAATTACGATTTCAGGACAAGATCGTGAATTAATGCACAGTAACGGGTTGATGAAAGGCACTTTGGTGACTGGGGAGTCCATTAAAATTAAAATAAATAAATAAAACAAATGATAAATGTATAAAAATCAATAATAAAAAATATGCAAAATTTCGTAGTGTGCTTGTGCGACTTTTCAGAAACATCATACCAAATTACGGTAGTTGCGCCCGCACTCTGACGACACGCCGCTCCCCCTAAGTATAGACCTTTTTTGTAAACTCAAATGTGCGTAGTAAATTAGATAATATCCCTGGCACGGTCCTAGTTTGCAAGCACGTCTAAAAATTGTGTTTGGAGCTTCTTTTATTCCTTCTTATATAGAGGCGGAGCTTGCTTGCCAACTTGGACCACATATCCCATATGGTCTACTTAGTTCCTTGCTTTCTTTGCGTCTTTGCTGACCTCCCTTTGTCTGATATGTTTATGGTTGCCTCTACTACTGTCAACATAACGTTGTCATGTTGTTTATTACAGAAATCTAACGAATACATCTTTTTAATCTTGAATAAAGTGTCCCTTTTCAAGTCGTATCGTGACGAGGGCGATAATCGATCGAGAATGAGATCTGATGGAATGGATGACGATAGAAGACGAGGATCACCTCCCAGAGTTAGTACTTTGAACAATAAAAGTTATATACTTATCTTGATTGATACATTCGAAATAATTAATGTATCTAAACATTTTTCAGAGAATGGGAAATGATGATCGGCAGTCGAGAGGAAGAGACGAGGGTTTGTTATTCTTTACCATATCAGTTATTTTGTCTTGGTATCCAGCAGGCCCTTTGCCTTATATTTCATGAAAAATATGTATCCAAGATCTTTTTCGTATTATGCGTTATTCAGATCGTCTGGATAGAGGTCCTCCATCAGCATTCAATCGAGGAGGAGGAGCAGATAGAGGCCCTTCTCGTGGAGGTCATTCTTCCCCTCCTAGAGGAGGAGGAAGAGAATATGGTGGTGAGTGAAAGAGAGAGAAAGAGAGAGAGAGAGAGAGAGAGAGAGGGACACTCATCCTCCTTGACTACTCAATGGAGGAATGGGATAGCAACCGTCTCAATGTGTCCTCACTAGTGACAGCTGTCTCTTTGAATGAGTCTTCCTTTGATTGCAGGTGCTCCCTCTGGTAGAGGAGCATATGATGGAGGTTCATCGAGGGGAGGAGGAGGATATGAAAGAGGAGGAACTCGTGGTGATGACAATGGATACAATAGAAGAGATGAACACGATGATAGACCAAGAGGAGGACCTCCAAGGGATGGACGATCATCTGCTAATGGTATACTACTTTTCTCTGAATGGAAGATGACGTCTGTCTTGCAGGCAACTACGGTAACGATGTCCGTGGTGAATCGAGAAGTGGAGGATTCAATGAACGAAGAGATGAACGAAAGGGTGAGGAGAAGAAGGGAAATTAATTATTCAGAGAAAGGAAGACGAGAGGATATAACTGAGAAGTGTTGTTTACTTAACTTGGCTATTCAGATGTCTCGTATGGAGGACAGAAGGAAGATCGAAGTGAAAGAAGATTCGACGGAGATAGACATAATGGAGGGGAAAGAGGAGGATATGGTGGAGATAGAGGAGATAGAGACGGAGGAAGATCTGTCGGAAGAGGAGGATTCAATGGAAATGATAGAGAAGGAGGAAGAGGAGGATTCAATAGTGACAGAGATGGAGGAAGAGGAGGAGGTTTCGGAGGGGATCGTGGTGGTGATAGAGAAGGTGGAGGATTTAGTGGAAGAGGAGATCGAGATGGAGGAAGAGGAGGAGGTGGATTCAATAGTGGAGATAGAGATCCACCAAGAGGAGGAGGATTTGGAGGTGATAGAGACGGAGGAAGAGGTGGTGGATTCAATGGTGGAGATAGAGATAGTGGAAGAGGAGGTGGATTCAATGATAGAAGTGGAAGAAGAGACGACGATAGAAATGGAGGAGGATTCAATGAGAGAAATGGAGGATTCAATGATAGAGAAGGAGGACGTGGAGGAGGATTCAGTGGAGGGTTAGTTTTCCTCAATTGGTTGTCAATATTTAAGATATTTATTTTGCAGTCGCGAAAGTGGTGGATTCGGACGTGGAGGAGGAAGAAGTGGTGGAGGATTTGGAGGTGATGAAAGAAAAGGAAATGGATTTGGAGGAGATAGAGATAGAGAAAGGTTTGATTAACTATTATTCATGCACGAATTTGTGATTATATTTATAACATCATATTAAATCTCAGGGACGACAATTCATTCGGAAACCGCGGTTTCAATAATGATCGTAATGAAGACAGAGGATTCGGAAGTTCACGAGGAGGATTTAGTGGTGGAGGAAGAGGAGGAAGAGGGGGAGGATTTGGAAGTGATAGAGGAGATAGAGGAAGTTTCGGAGGTGGATTTGGAGGAGAAAGGTATGTGCAATTTTTAGTGACTGTACCACTCAGTATCTCCTAAATATGCGCTAAACCCGGATTTCAAGGATTATACAAACAATAATCAAATTGTAGAAACGGTGGCGGATTTGATGATGGAGGAAACGATGGAGGATTCGGAACTTTCACTCGAAGTGGTGGATTCGGAGGAAGGGATGAGGTACGATACAAATAATATGTAAATGCATCCTCTTTTCCACGTCAGTTGGCGTATTTCGTATTAAGCAATGATGGTATTTAGCGTGATATGGAAGCAGTGAACTTGGATGGATCGAGAAGATTCGCAGCGAAGGGATATGAATCTAAATTGAGATCGGCAGATGAATTGTATGAGAGTGATGCGAGGAATGCTGAGGTGAGAATATGAAAGGGATGAATATATCTACGATTATCTTCAGAATCAAGTCCTCGATGCAGATGAACCAGTCAAATTGACGGGTATCGATGCAGACACCATCCATCCCATCTTGTAAATCATTTATATTCATTATCAATGTTTTTAAATTAACCGTTTTATTGTTACGATTACATATTCTTCATTTTCATAACGAACTCCTCCGAAGTGAAAGCGTAAATCGTGAAATCATTACAGATCGTGGGAGGAATCTGGCCTCGACCAGTCACTAATCGATATATGTGTCAGTCGATGCAAATATACTTGTGTTCGTCCCATTCAAGCCATTGGAATACCCGCTATTATGGTTAGTTCATCAATTGATATCATCCATTCTATCATTCTATTCTCACTCAGGCTGGTCGTGAAATTCTTGCTCAATCAGAGACTGGATCAGGAAAATCTGCCACCTTCATGCTACCTATCGTCCACGATGTGAGTACTCATTCCTCGTACTAATGAGAATATTGTTCCATCTCAGATAATGAGGAATCACGCTGATATATCCGCTGGAAAGGTAGTGGCTATTATGGTTGCCCCTACCAGAGAACTCGTTCAACAATTGAGTGAACAGGCTATCAGATTCACTGGTCAGTTAAAGAAATTGGAGAAATAGGGAGGGATTTGATTAATTCATTCCTAGCAGATTTCTCTCGCAGGAAGCAAATGCCTATATTAACGGTGATTACTTTACTTTTTCACTTTAAGATCCTCTGAATGGAGCAATCAAAGTAGTGTGCTCCATTGGTCAATCGGGATATAGAAATGTGTTGAATCAGCTGTCAACTGAGGGAGCTCATATCCTCATTGCAACTACTGGACGTCTGAAGGATCATCTCACTCAGGGACATGTGAGTACTCCCCCCCCCCCCTCTCCTTCTATTCATATTCCTCCCTTCAGTTCCTCACTGATTCTCTACGTTACTTAGTCCTCGATGAAGCAGATCGAATGTTGGAGGATAAGAATGGAACTAGGGAAATGGAGGTTGTATTCCGCCATCCCAGATGGCCCAAGGTATTATATTATATTATTTTAATTCAACATAAACAACGTTGAAACATTGAAAATCAGCTAACAAATTGGTTTAGTTTTATCTGTTCTCGCAGGAAAGCTAAGATCAAACTAAAGATTTGTATTAAAAATAAGAGTTGATAATGATGATTGTGCTAAGGGACCGAACGTGGACCTGCAGTATCTCCTCTTCTCTGCCACTATGCCCCATGCTGTGAAGAGTTATGCTAATCAGCTGTGCAAGAAGACGTAAGTCATTCCTCATGGATAGACAATCATTCGTCTCGTTCATTTTAGAGCATGTCTCATCTCTCCCGAATCGGATAGAGGAGCTAACAAGAAGATTAAACAGATATTCGAACGGTAATTGTATTCTTGGAGTTGCAAATGGCAAGTGATAACTCGTTTGAATTGCAGTGCCCCTACTCTTGTGGACAAGAACAATCTTCTGATTTCAATGCTCAAGAAGGTGCAATCACCATTCCATTCTTGCACCTGCTTCAATTGAATAATTATAGGAATCAGAGGAGTGCAATAAGAATGGAACGGACTTCAGAAAGACTCTCATCTTCGTAAATAGGAAGGATGCAACTAATGTTCTCGCTGTCTACTGTTCGGGACAATTGGATGGAGTCAGAGCACAGAGTCTCCACGGGTAAGGGAATTCGTAAAGAAAAATATGACTGGTCAAACCATTTGCTGATTTAATTGAATATTTTTCGTATAGTGTTCGAATATTATGATTTTCTAAAATGGAATTCGCTATAATAATGAACGGTTGTTCAGAGACAAGGGACAGGATCTGCGAGATGAAGCGATTAAGCAATTTAGAGATGGAACTGTTAAGATACTCATTGGAACGGATGTGTGTGAGAGGTAAGAGGGATTGAGATAAAGAGCCAATTGATATCTTCCCTTTCAGAGGTCTCGATATCGAGGGACTTCAACACGTCATTAACTTCGATATGCCAACTGAGGGAGAACGGTGAGTGAAGAGAGGGATGGAATATGAATGAATGATAATTGTTCATTGTAGATACACTCATCGAATCGGTCGAACTGGACGAGTTCGCAATGGAACAGCCACCTCATTCATCTCTGAGACTGATTTCAAGATCCTCCCGACGATTATTGCAGTGAGTGGAGATTATCATCTTTCACTGATTCATCGTAAATAGATACACGCATCGAATGAATTACAGATCGCAAAGAAAGCTGGACAGGAAGTACCTCAGTTTATGGAGGATATGGCCAGTGGAGGAGGAGGAGGTATCACAGATGGGGGAGGGGGATGAAAGGTAATGAATGGATTGTAGGATTTGGAGGAGGTGGAAGTGGCGGATTCGGAAGTGGAGGAGGTGCATTTGGAAGTGGAGGAGGAGCATTCGAATCTGAAGGTGGATTTGGTTCCGGAGGAGGTAAGGGGAATGATAAACTTATTGTTGAATGTGGATAAATATTTCACATTCGCAGGATTTGATGGTGGATCAGGCGGAGGATTCGGAGAATCGAATGGAGGAGGAGGAGGATTCGGTGCAGGTATTCATTATTATCCATTGATATCATTCACTGCTTATACACGATAGCGATTGCACGATAATGAGTGTGAATGTGACTGTCACTTTGTATCTCACTATCCTCTGTTAACATGCTTCCTCTCTCTTTCAGTTGCAGCTCCTGACGATGATCCATGGGGAAACGTCAATTCGGGTACGGTCAATGGAGATGGGATGGGATTATGATAGTCACTGCTTGCATGCACGGCTTGGCTTATTGTTGTATTGCCCACTAGGTGAATATTAGTCACATCCCCCACTTACAGGCGTGAATGACTTCGGAGGAGATGGAGGAACAGGAGGAGGATTCGAGACGAGTGGTGCGGAGATTAAATTGGATTAGATAGAAGGGGGGAAGCACATTGTACATGTACTTGTCATGTGGTCACACCCATTGTGCAGTGCTTGGTTGAATGGGGAATCTATTGGTAATTGAGAGAATGAATCCCTTTTAGCCCCTTCGAATGGATTCGATAATTCATCAAGCGGATTCGGAGATACTACTTCCAATGGAGGTATGAGGAATACATTTTTGGTTTTATAAGATTAGCGTGAGGTAGACAATTTGGGTGATATTTTGTGTCATATTATTATCAATAAATTATATTTCAGAGAGCAAGTCAGAAGCTAATCCATTCGATGTTGATCGTATGAAGGATTCTCTTCCTGATGCATCTCGTACCAAATCTCCTGCTGCTGCCCTTCCCACGGAATTCAAGACTCAGAATAATGAGGTTGATGATTCAGACTGGTAGATAATGTCATTGACCATCGCTGAGTATCCCTTATCCTTCCCTTGCCTTTCTGATATCAATTCGGTTAAGTAAGGTTGCCCAGGTTGATACTTTCTCTTTTACTATATTTGTTGGTATTGTTACAGAATTCATGAATATTATGATCAAAAATTGCTTCAGCATTCAATCTCGCCTTTCTGTAGTATTACGATTATCCATCTTTGCTTTTTCGTTACCAAACGTAATTAGCAGTTATTACTTATTGTTAGTCCAGAAGCTTTTGTTTAGAAAAAAAACTCTCACTTAAGTATGGAAGAAGTTAACGTTGTTTTATTGATAAATATTCATTATGTAAACAAATTCACGAACACTCAAAAAATAGCACGCAATTTTTTGATTGAAAATGAAAAAATTCAAATGAACAATGTCCACGAAATGACTTGTGTAATGGGAAATACAATTGGAATAAATGTCCTATGTTACAAATCAGTAATTCAATATTTTTGTGAGAAAGTTGGAATTGTTGACCCAACAAACTTCTCCTTATTAGCTATTCTACAATTTGTAAAATGTCCCATTCTTGTATTTCAGCGACTTTCCTGTTTTAGGAATAATTTTCAGTGGTACTAGTCGTTTCCAGAAGATGAAAACTACTATAAATCCAACAATCTGTAAGAGATAATTTATGATCATTGTCTTCATCAAATTTGATCTTACCAGAACTGACAATTCAGCGAGCATAGGCCACATATAACCTGTTTTCTCGAATAGAGCTCTTAAAATGAGGTATTTAATTATTTCCCACAAAATAATTCTCACGTAGAAACGATAGGAGCGATGATACGTGCAATACTACCGAAAAGAGCCATTATACCTTGAAGATTACCCTGAAATCAATTATTTGAGCTGTATTCAGAGTACTATATTTTACCTGATTTCTCGGTCCGATAATTTCAGAGAAAAGAGTTCCCGTGGGATTGGCAATGAATGGGAAACCGAAACCAATTCCTGTGAAGAATAGTCATTTATATCTTTGTAGTAATTGAAAGAGACCGTCTTACCAACTAAATAACCAGTCCAATAAACAGGTTGAGGTACTTGAGGAGTCCATTGACACCATTCATAATAACATCCTCGATCATCCGTTGCATTTGGAAGATATTCAAGAGGAGTTGTGAAGAATGGATATCTGAAGAATGGAAGATATTGGGAAGAATTGAATATAACTCACGGTAGAATACAAATATGGTAGAAAGAGAATCCGGCAAGTCCGACCAGCAGAATATACCGAGGATTTCTGTGAGTATCGATTAAATTTGATTGATTAAATGTAGCTTACATTTTGCCCAGTCGAGTGAAAGCAAGCAGTCCATTGTTAATTATTTCAATGACACTCGACACAGCCTAAGATACATATTAGTGTGAATGCATTTGTTTAAATATACCTGAGCTATTCCAGAAGCAACTACAGTTTGTTGATCGTCGAACCCATACAGGGCCATAGTAATCGGTGAAGACAATCTAAAATTATAAGGAAATATTTGGCAAAAACGCTTGCTCCCGGTGAGGCTCGAACTCACGACCTTCAGATTATGAGACTGACGCGCTGCCTACTGCGCTACGGAAGCGCTGGCATCAAAGCTCATAGTGGTGCTTTTCTTTGCGAGTACACACTTGCTCCTTACACTTTTCATTTTTGGACAAAAGGTATAGGCCCACGTCAAGCGATTTTGCAGTCATAAGATAACGCTAAGCAGGATCCGCCGGTAATGCCAGCTGTTAGGCGGACTACAACACCCTGCGGCCCAACGCTTCTAGGGTAGGTTACCTTTCGCAACCAAAGTAACTACCAATTTTTGAGGTGCATTGTATTAATTAGAAATTTTTAATTCTTACGTTTCCATCATAGTTGAGACGCAATTTTGGATAAAGAACATGTAGATACATACAGCGACAGCGACCCAATCCGTCTTAGGAAGAACGAAGTATTCTCCATCTACAATTATATTATTACATTCACTTTTTTTCGCCAACATTTATATGTGATAAATTTACTGTACTTGTCATAAATTAATAAAAGTGACCTTTTCCAGATCGATCTCCCTTATTGAGAATACCCGCGTAATCCTCTTTGAAGACAGTAAAGAGAAGAATGAATGAAATTGCATTGATGATACACTGAAAGAGAATATCGATTGATTGAAAAGAAACAGAATGATATACCATAACAAATGCAGGGAGAGTGAACATATTGAAATGGAATATTCCTACAACGAATCCGTCTCCAATTGGAGAGAAAATCATCTGAAATCCATTAATTTGTTTGATTTCCGAATTTGATTGGATTGACTTGAATAGCGGGTCCAAATGATATTCCCAACACGTAAGATCCAGTGGCCAATGCAATTGCTTTCGTTCTATCACGGGGAACTGAAGCTGATGCAGTGTATGATCGAAGGACAGCGTAGTTTCCTGAAGAATAGAGGAATATTCTTAGTTGATCTTTGATCTTTCTACCTGATCCAAATCCAATGATAAATCGAGATCCGAGCATAATCCATTTGACTCCAGAAGTGAAAGTTGGAAGGACTCCGTAGATTGCGTTTCCTAAAAGATGCAGTGCAGGTTTTTTTATATCTCAGAATGTGTTTCGTATTCATCTATCTGGATAGATCCAAAATTGACAGTTATTTGCTAATCAGTTTTTCATTGAACTATTAGGAAATGAAATATACCAATAATGCAGAAAACAAGTCCGAGTGCTACGGGATATTTAGTGGACATCGTACGTTGATTCCATACTCCGAATAGCGGACTCGCCTGCAATTTTCTAATGAAGATGTAGATACAAAATCCTTGATTATCACGTTTTCTGGTCAAAACAATGAAAGTTCATATTTTCAGTGCATCCTGTCCTTTCAATTTTCTCATCCATTTTCGTACTCGTGTAATCTCATTTGTTCCTCTTCTTCCGGCACAAAGTAGTTACAACCTCGTGAGTAGAGTGTTTTTACTCGTTCTCCGCACAGTATTGACCTCTCCTCTCCCACTCGATGGTGTAGTAACAATAAGAGCAAGAGTGACCTATCACATGCTAAAGTGCAATGAATTATTATGCCATAGGGGAATGGCCACTCCCTAAACTGAATCATCCCCCTTCTTCCTTCTCTTTCTTCTTGCTTCTTTGACGAATTCACCCCTTAGGTGGTGCAGTTCTCTGTCTTCCTCTGCACAAATCCCCCCCCTCTCTTCCCCCTCCTCACCCTTCCCCTCTCCTCCCTTGCACTCTGCCCCCTTGTAGACTTGTTCTCGAAGAAGTTCTTGTTTGTGTCCCATTCTGTGACCAATAGACATGACTTTCTGAACGGAACATTCATTCCGCCTTCGAGTTCTCTGATATCGAAAAGTATCAGCATTTAACTGTTCTCGGCGGATATCTCGGTACTTGTTTATTATCGTCTATCGACGAAACAATTTGAGTGCTCGATGGGAACGAGAATAGAAACAGAATTGAATGACACGTCTGATACGTCTAGTCTATTCAGGATGATTCTGAGAAGGATCATTCGATGTCTATTAATGACGTCCGAGATACATGATATCTTATCCGTCACAAGATAAGCCTACGCACTGGTACAAGGGTTGCACAGTTCGAATAAGATAGAGATTCGCTTGTTGATAGTTTGCTTTCTTTTGACAGCATCATCACAATTCGATCACATTACGTCCATTGAACGAAGTTTATCTTTCCCTATCTCTGTTCCCTATTCATTCCACTCTATCACTCATTGATACACTGCAAGTGAAGGGGACAATCGGATACGGAGATCTAGATCATTCACTTATTCACACATTCTTCCCTCTCTTTCTCTTCACTTTGAACTAACAGATTGAAGTGAGACCAATTTTCTTGTTCCTCTTTGTCAAGTGATTAGCCCCTGAATGCATTTGATCTCTCTCTGCACTCATTTTCCGTCCCTGAGCACTCGTGGGAAATTGAAATGATCAGTGATGAAGATTAGATAGACAAATAAGAGACCACGCGCATTTAGATATTAGGAGATGTGCAGGTAAGATGAATGAGGAAGTGGTATGTCTTCCCTCGCATCTACGTCAATAAGACCAAGATAGGAAATTCCTTCTGTTTACGCCTTATTCAGACGAGTGATTCACGTACTTCATCTTGCTTACAACGATGAATTTAGTGGTAAATGATCATTGATGAGCTATTGTGAGATCATAATTGTCTGTCTATCGATAACGAAATGACGCATTAGACCTTCGCCCTCTATCGACCCACGGGGAGATTACATTGAGATCGTATACCCAGAATACATTTATGTTTTGTGACTCATCAGAATATATTAGGCGAAAACTTATAATTCAAGTTGAAATGACTTACAATAGCTTGTCCAACAGAGTACGCTGCAATGATCCATCCAAGGAAAGTGAGATCTGCTGATTCATCCAACTGAATTACCATTATTCATTTGATTAGATTATACACTATATTTGTTTATATAAATAGAAATATATTGAAATTATACAGACTTAGATCGACTTATAGTTTTGCAAAGGAGGAAGACTTAGGATTTATCTAGATAGCTGCTTATCGTTGAAGTCTTCATTTATCCCATATGATCCTTTGCAGTCCATTTTTCAACTATCTAGTATAATTCCTTCTTCGATCTCTAAGTGCTCTAGTCATAAACCATTTGAGTACTTGTGGGTACTACGTAATCTGTTGATTCCTTTTCAGCGTGTCGTAGTCTAACGAGATTAAAAACGACTGGAAAGGAGGAAAACAATCTAAGGGGAGAGACTGTAGTGAGAACACTAAGACGGATTGAGTGCAAACCATTTACATATTTTTTGTCGATGCGAAGGAATATTCGAATAAACGATGTGCACGGAAAATCTGTTATTGGAATTTATCGTACCGATTTACAATTCTATTCTAGGGAGATACTATTCTGGGAAGTCATTGAAAAATCGTCACTCATTCGCATCATAACTAGTTATTTCTCTATCCCTTTTCATCCTTGGAATAATTCACTCACATGGGAAAGATACGGCCACATACTCATCATGTAGATTGAGAACTAAAATTATAATCATTTTTTTTCAAACGAGATCGATAAATGATCACCTGAATTCCGCACATGCATTGACATACATTTCCTAACCACAGAGAAAACCACGGAGATTGACGACTGTCGAATTCATCCTGTCTACAATTTCACTTGTTATCTCCCTCTTTCATTTGTTCCATCATCTCAACTAACGCATCAATATGTCCATCCTTCTCTTCCCTCATTTGATCATCATCGTCATCTTCATAAATAGTCGACCCTCGAAGGTTTTGTGATAGAGCGAGCGACGCCAAGCTCACCTCAAATGGATAACATTTCTTATTTTATCCCCAGATGTTTATGTTTCTGTGAACGTTCGTTACTTCTTTCGCGTGCCTTATTATTCAGTGTGTAGGAGGGAAACTCTAGACTGAGCAGGTGATTAGTAACCTTCTATAACTACTATAGATGCAGCCGTTAATGTCATCATTCGATGTTTGATTCATAAGTATAATCTGTTTAGGGCGGATGATTGGATGAAAATTAGGCAGACTGAAAGATCGCAGTAGGAAATGCTGAGTTGGCATTGATAGATATGGTGAGCATCTATCGTGTGATTTTGAAGCCACAATGATAAGAATATATAGTTTTACGATTTGGTTAGATGCCAAAATGATAAGCTGTATGAGAATTTAGGCATTTGCGAATGTGATATTTCATAGTTTATCCAAGAATATGTTAGGAACATAAATACATATCGCCTGAAACATATCCGTAACACACAAGAACAGCCAAGCATCGTGATCTTTTTCGGATGGAATTCGAGAAATGAGAATGATACGATGCGAAGACGGAATAGTTGAGAATCACTTTCGTTCCGGAATAGGCTCTTTTTTTTCGCTCGTTCCGGAATGGATACAAAAACTCGAAATCGGGAATTTCCGTTTTCGTGTATCTAGTTGACTCTAATGCAAACTTCTAAGTTGCGACGATACAAATTCCCTTTTTGAGCCCATTCTTTTACTATCAAAAAAAGAAGGTACATACCGATGTTAGTCTTCTCTTCTGTATTCCTTGTGGTAACGAATCTCTCTTGGAATCAAATCGAGATCCTCGCTTTCCACCCGCTGAAATATCGTTCGTTTCTCATATATCTACTGCTGGTAGATATCTACTGCTGGTTTAAATAATGTCTACATGATAGTTTCACATTAAATATTCATTGCCGTGGCGTCTAACGATCAAATAAAGATGAACTTGATCATTGAGTTCAATAGAAGATCAGAGTGAAACCAGTGAAGTGGTTATTCCGACCTCCATTTGAATTCTTTCCATCGTATATTCCACTTTCAGTCGTTGTCGCTATTTGTTCAGTATTCACATGTCCATTCGAATTTGGCGATGGAGCGCCCATCTCTGAAATAATGAAGATTCTATTGAGAGAAAGGTCACAGGAATCAGGGAAAAGACGTGAGGCTCACTCAATTTCGACCCTGAACAATGGAGAGAAGACAGTGGAAAAGGAGGTGATAAAGCATGGAGATAAGACTGAGAGAGATGAGAACCATCGAATTGATAAGAGATGATGATTGAGATCGAGAACGAAATAAGAGGATGAATTGAGGAAGAAGAATTGAGACTGATAACTGAATGATTAAGATTAGAGATCCGTTAGGGACTGAGCGAGTTTCGTAGCTTTCATCCTGAATTATCATGAATTATGACTCATTACACATCACTTTCTGATCAATCGACTGATTAGCTTGTGAGTTTATGGTGTCATCCCTAATTCTTTATTCATTTCCTCATACGACGCAATAGCTTCCTTGCATAAGTAATCCCATCAGTTCATTAGCAACTTCTTTGTCACCATTATCTCATTTTGCTAATGAACGAAGAACGAATGAGTAGTGCTAATAAGGTCATAAAGTAAGAGTAATAAGTTCATACCACACGTCTCATATGTTCTTTAAATCACGTTCTTTCCTCACGCGGACTACACTCATACATTCATTCATTCCATCACAGTTCCCTCCACATTCCACAAATATCTCTCGAGGTGATGAGTAACATATTTTCTTTTCGCTGAGATAAATCGTTTTCTGTTCCTTTTGGCGGAACGAGTACACGTGTAAGATGATGTGGTTAGTGAAGGATTGGTCGAAAGTGATGGAACCTCCCTTCGATAGTGCAGCAATGAGACATGAAGGAGACGAATTGGGTGAATGGAAGGCTGCATCAGTGGAACACGAGAAGTGTTGTTCAGCCATTGACGTATGATCTCATGATCTTTGCATGATCTTCGCTGCAACAAATCACATTCAATTGTCCAATGATCTCCCTCCACCTACGTATGTTATCAAATCACGGCTTTTATGGTGGAAAAACAAACAAGCGGATGACCATAAAACGTACTTGGACTGTTTTTCCTGCGTCAGATCCTTAGATTATTGTTTATTGTGATGACTATCCCATGGAGGTGCTAATTTACTCCTGTTATGAGTGATAGGAACGGATGGACTCGTGGAGATCCCCTCATTACATGATTACGAAGAGGAGAATCTCCATCTTTCCCTTCTACTTGTCGATTGATGTCACGTTGATCACATCTCAGTCTATCAACGTGCTCTCTTTGAAAGAACAGACAAATGTAAGGGAGAAAGATTGCACAACATTTCGAAAATTACTATAAGACGCAATACAGAAAGAGTGCGGAAAAAAGTAAGTTTCACAAGAGGAATGAGTATAAAAGGGAAGCTGTTTTCAGTCGTTTCTCCTCTCTTCTCTCGTGTTATGCAACTTTCCGTCTACGATTGACTCAAACATTTCATGTTTTGGCTCGCTTTATTTTCCGTTGGTCTTCGACCTTCTAACCGCAAGTCTGTCGCGGAACGTGGGGATTCGTTGAGTGAGGGGTTATCTTTACGGACTTGTTTATGAAGGAGGGAAATTGATAGGACGAAGAGAGGAAACGTGTGCTTCCATTCGAAATGGAACTTCTATCACAATGAACGATCACTCGAACTTCGACCCCCTGAGTAGAAGAGCGAATGGAGATGGGAGATCTATGGTTAAAGGAGGCGTAACATGAATATTTTGGTGACTAATCTGTCAACGTCACATTGTAGCAATCCATAACCATATCAGAATTCTGAAGCTCCCATGTTTCTACGTCATCAATGAACCGAGTTATAGAGAGTTGGCGCAGTTCCAGATTTCCCCTCAATCCAGGCAAATGCGGGAATTTTGAACAGGGGATTTGATTAAGCGTGCGCTTTTGATTTACATACGCCTGTCTCCCTCCCCTCCCTCCCCTCCCCCCCTCTCTCATTTGACTACGGTATCTTGCAAATCCCGGGATTTCCGTGCGAGAGTCACCAACATTCTTTCCTGTTTCGCCTCCTTTAATAGAAGAGTTGTCCATGAGAACATCGTGCAACAACGTAGAAAGTCATCTAATTGGATGATCTCACTATCCTTTCCATTAATCATCCTTTCCATCCTTTCCACCTTCACAACCCACGCTGTAGCTGAGTAATCTCTGAGTGAGTAACAGATGGAACGATTGAGTAAGAGAAGAACCATCTAACTTCCTTCTTTCAATTCCTTATCCTTTGATCCATCTTCATCTGTATCAATGAATCCCTCGATTATCTCACCATCTATCTAGTCTTCGTTTCTTCCTTTTTCTCATTTCGTCAGTATCCATTCCGTTCCATCATTGATAATTGCGTCATGGAGCCTAGAGGGGAGAAATGAGTCAGTTTGTTGTCTCAGATGACTGGAAAGAGTTTCTTCATCTCCGTTCCCTCTCTGGAGAAGAGAGGGGAGGAGGGAGTGGAGGAGGGAAGGAGGAAGGGACTGCAAATAGACTCCTACGCCTGTCTCAAGAGATTCTCATGATGACGTCAATTAGCACGAGGTGGGGTCAAATAGTAAATAGTATGGATGATAAGGGGCAAATAATTGGAAAGTGAACGGGGAGATCAAAGCAGTCGTGAACGTTATTTGTCTGCTCTTTTGATTGTTGTGCTCTATCGTGAAATTGCACGGAAATGAACATAAAATTGAACAAAATAATCAAGAGAAAACTCGTGAGAAGAAGAGAACTACAGAAATCCCTTGGAAGAGAAGGAAGATAGATAAGACGGAACTCCTCGTGGAATGTTAACCTTTTCGTGTTGCAATCATCTGCAATAGAATAATCCCGTTTGACGCAGTTTCCTCCTTCTACAATGGAAATTAGTCATTCTTTCTTTCTCTCAAGAGCCAGCATGGATTAATCCTTCCCTTATCATCATTCTTTCACTATTAGCGCACAAAGAGTCTTCTTCTGTCTTTGGCCGAGAACTTGTGCCGACTCCACACTAGACAATTTCATCACTATCAGCATAGTTTGTGGAAGTGTGGTGATGGAAAGAGGCACACTTAGACACATTTCAGTGGAAGGGAAGGAAGAAAAAGAGTGAACATCGTGGGAAGAGATGAGATGATGATCATGGTGTGCACATTACGTGTTACTTTATAGTTTCATCTATTGGCTCTCATCGGGAATGAACCCGTTGAATGGATTATAACTATTCGGAGAGATTGTGATGAAATAGACACGAATGGACACGTAATCTATAGACGGAGATCATCATATCACACCCAATGACCCCCTACAGTATCCTTCCCCTTCACTTTTCCCGTTGAGACCGGATGATCTACCTGAAAGTGGTCGATTGCTACTGCACAGTCAGGATAAATACTGGTTCTCAAAGAGGGATGGAGTACTGCAAAATGTGCCACACCCAGTGAAGTGAAGCTAGTTTGTGTCTCATCGATCATTGAGTGGACACTCGCTCCCATACAAGAGTTTAACACAGTCTCATAACCGATTTCCGTCTCTCACTCTCTAAATCCTCTATCTCTCTAACGGATTTCAACGAAAGCGATCGGCGAACGGACTAGGAAGGGATTCCCCCGCACTTAGCAAGTGACTAATTAGTTCATTAATCAATCTTAAGCGACTTTGGACACATTGCAGTTCCGCACCATCTCTTCTTCCAATGGAATTTCAGTGATCCCAATGACGAAATCGGACTAAGTGCTTATAGGAACAAAGGGAGAAGAGAGAAGTCATCTCTTCTCTCATACTATTTAACCCCCTTAGGAATGCGAACTCTCGAATGATAACGTTGCTAATGTCAATTGCTGTGTAGATGTTGTAATGTGCCATGTGGTTGATCGATTATGAGAAATTGCAAGAAATGGAATTCATTCGTATTCGAATTGGAGATCACAAATAGAACGGTATCAATCAATAATGTACCCATACAATATATCGATTAAACAAATAATTATTAATGGGATAAAGCTTCGAATGCACACACTGTGGAATGTTCAGCATGTGGTTTGAATACCAGCGAGCCAATTGAATAATTTCCTAGAACCAACGACGCATCTCGAATAAACGACGAGAAACACTATGACAAACTAACAAATCAATCAATAATTATTAAGATGAAAACAATTTAATAATGAGTGCCTAGAGAAGAGATGCGACCGTTAGTCATATAAGAGACGAGGAATTGAGCTCGCTGTGAGGGATACGGTAGGAGATATATGAGAGCGCGTTGGAGAGCGCATGATTACGGTAGATGATGAGAATACGGTAGACTGATAGGAAGTGATAGAATGTCTATGCGGAGAGTAAACGGAATGGAGAATTGCCAATGAATTGAGATGCAATTGATGAGAGAGAAGACTGAGAGAATGAACGCATGGAGATTGATGTTGATGCTGCAACCTTTCTAGTCGAAGATGATGAAGGAACGATCTTGATTGGTGTTGTCTCCATCGATTTGAAGAATGACCAGCCTGGAAATGAATTAATTAAAATGAGTTGACTATCGTATTCTATTGTGTCCCATAGAGAAGGAATGTATACCGTACCTGTGGACAAGTCTGGTCGCAAGGCTGGTGGGAGCAACTTGGAAGGAGAGTATTCAGCATAGATGGGAGGACGGAGGACGGAATGAAGAAGATCTGCCTCGTCAGGAAGAGGAAACTCCGGGATCATACACTGGATGAGGAATGAAGTCTTCGGATGAGAGCTAACACTTCGGAACCAAGATTGGAACCGGAGTAGAAAGCACTACCGAAGAAATGAAGAAAGGAAGTCGGAATGAATTTATCCGACGATTGGAAGGATGCTACTGATGTAGCTGATGAAGACTGTGAAGGAAGAGAAGGGGAGGGAAGAGTCTAGCGACGTTAGCCAGAAGGGCGGAGTTCTCCTCTTATATACAGTGAGAGGGGAGGGGAAGGGAAGGGGGAGGAGTCTACTCCCTCTCTTTCTCGCCATGTTGTGTCACACCGTGGGAATATCGTGGAACTGCAGGGATATATGATCAGCTGGACGGAAGAGATCATTGTCATCATCAAGAAGGACGAAGAGGGGAGGAGGGAGGAGAGGGAGGAGAGGGAGTTGGAGGAGGGGGGGGGGGGAGGGGAGGAGGGTGGAGACTGGTAGGGGGGGGGGGGAGGGGAGGATACAAGGGAGGAACAAGGGAGTAACGAGTACACAGTGTAGTGATCTATGATTGAGAGAACGAAGCTTAATTCGTATCATGAGCAATATCGTCGTTGTTTGTGTTGCAGAGAGTGAATGGTAACAGCTGATTATCCCGTGGTTAATCTGATCTCAATTCGGCCCTTTCCTTGTTTTCCTTTCCTAAATTGGGAGTTTCCCAGGCGGACAAAAAACCTGATTGAGCCTATTTTCGGATGAAATTCCTGCAGCGGAAGAGTTACGTCACGAGTTGTCCTGCTAATTGATCCTCTACCGTACTATCACTATCACAATGATCACCTTTCAACACAGTACATATACCACACCCTACAACACAATGCACATCGTTCAACAGTATCCTTACAGATCCTACAGTACGCTCGTTCGTTCAACATTCCTTGCATACTTATCAAAATGTCATTGATTATCTTTGATCTATCCGTATCTGTCTCTCATAATCTCTTTTCTGACGGGATATTTGGCCTCTGCTCGTATTTTATTATAATCCATGCTCGTTCTCACGCGGGGAAGATTAAGAAGGTACGAACGAATCCATTGTGATATGACGAAAGAGAGAAAGAGACCAGTGGCTACTATCACGTCATTTTATCCTGCAGTGATTTGTAATCCGACCATCCCATCATAGAGTCTCTCATCATGGAGCCACAGGCACAGTCACTATTTGGGTTGGATTGAAGTCGGAATCAATTGTCTCCTCAAAGGTGTGAAATCATAGGCATTTCCTTTCGGAGAAGCAATTTTATGGGACCGTCTCAGAATCGACATTTTAATGGGCACAAGATAAGAACATGTAAGGACGAGAATAGGGAATATACACGTTGAGAGTGGGGTCAGAATAGTCATCATTTTGGATGCATGAAGAATGAGATTCAGAGAATCAATCTGACAATCTAACAATGGAGTAAAGATGATGTACAGAGGTAGGTCGAGATGATATTGAGAGTATCAGACTCGTCTATCAATTCTAATCCTCATCTAATCCTCTATTCGACTCCCTTTTGTCTGAGAAATAGAATTCGTTATCAACTACCATCCATCGATGAGAGATGCTGAAGAAAATAAGCAGCTTATACATCTAAGATCTAAACAGTCAATCTATTTTTGGATTCACTCTCAATCGATCAGAATAGATCCAAGGAATTTGATGGCCGGAAGTAATATCTGTTCCCACGCTCAAAGTGATCGAGATTACTCATACTTAAGAGTGATACATCATCTGTTTATCAACAAGCTTGTTTATGTACTTATACACTTTCAATCATGTACAACGTGTAGTAAAGGGATTGGCATGATTATTCTCTTCGACTTCTCTCTGTCTTCTCTCTGTCTCTTTCGTGGGGATCAAAGTATCCCCTCGTTAAGCGAGTCCCCATCAGAAATGAGAAGGGGGTGAGGTGATCGGGTGATTTCTCAGAAATCGTTATCAGAGGGCAATTTTGGGTTCGGGGGAGACTAGGGAGTCGGAAAGTGAGAAAGGATGAAATGAGGAAAGGAGACAGAGAGGCACTGCTTACGAAGCAAATTGAGTGGTCGAGATTCGGAATGAGGGAGAGAGGTAAGGAAGAATGGACTAGGAAATATAGAAAGGATTAGTTCATAAAGCAAGATACAATCTGAGTTATCAAATGAGCTCGATTTTGGATCCAATAATACTTGGATTGTCCGAATACATACAAAACCGGAAAAATTGTGTGAAAAGCATATACTATGTCTATAAAAATCTAAAACATTGGACAATATTGATCTATACAGTAGCAATAAATGAGCATTCCTCTAAAATGATCTATTTGGGGAAAGTAATGGAATGGATTTCAATGCATCCTTGCACCATAATACATCTCACAGTCTCCAATCTCACACGATGTTCGAAATCACAAAGATGACGACCGTCTACTGCAATCTGCAATCCATTGAGTTACTGATACCGTATACTATTCGTCTTCATTCGTCATATCTCTCCCCTACCGTAATCTAACGGGCCCGCCTACATGATTTCATAATGTTTTTCAATGGATGGATACCGTGTTTGAACTTTGAGAGATTGTTTCCCTCACACAAATCAGAGAACGAATAGAACGATAATGGACAGCATAAAGATATCTCTCACGCAAGTCATTATTTTATAGAGAGCTTTTCCTTGTCGTGGACATGCTCATTTAATACTCTATTTTATATGTTGTAGTCTATTTGTACTCGGTAACACTTGGCTAGAACACATTCGAACACAGCTTCAAAAATAGCTACAGAAGGCAGATAGACTGTAGCCAGATAAATAATAAATTTAGGTGATATGTAGTCTCCATAACAGATGGAAATAAGCTGTACACTCACTTTACAGTACTCCTGGAAAATGCGAATTTCGAGTTTGAAGTCTTCGCCGACTTTGAACGCATTGTTGTATCTGAAAAAGTGAAGGTCAGACAAAGACCAAAGAGATGAAGATATGTCGGGACAAACAAAATATCTGAGATATCTTGTCTTGGGTTACGGTATGGGTGGGTACTTTGAGCTCCAACGGAAATTGAGCCCATAAACGTGTTCTGACCATCCAATCTCTTTTCTTACCTCTCTTCTCTTCCCCATTCGTTGTTTATCAGAGTATTGATGACTATCTGACGGTCCGGATCCCCTGAGAACCTGCAAATAGTCCACTTGGGCCTATTCATTCACATTCTTCTTAACCGGAAGTAATTTATCCCACGTCTAACGATATTCTCCACGTTTCCATCATTGATGGGAAACGCCTACCGATATTCGGTTAACGAGCGCCCAAGAATTCAAAATTAATGGACTCTTAGTCACTGCAACTTTGGTCTACAAACTTGCTAGTATACTTGTCAACATTCTTGAAGACCTTGAGGCACTCAGCACTGTGTCTCACTCATGCATTTTTGTCTTGAAAGCGTAGGGGATAAGTAGGTAGTTAATGTGCGTATGAGCTTCTCAACTCCAACTTGAGACCTTGACTGGCACGAAAACAAATTGCGTTCCCGTGTTAGTCATGACCGTTCCGGGCTTCATTCTTCATTATGTAATAGAAGGGAAACGATTGCAAAATAAAGCAATCGAGGTGTTAGATGAGTCAGTGCATATTAAATGCAAATGGTCCATGTGTCAATAAGTATGAGCCTATTATAGTGACTTATGGGATGGTATAGATGCAGAACGGTGTGGGAAGCAGCTCATTTAGGGGTGATTCATCCAAATGTTACACATTCCAAGCATACTTTAGGATACCGGGCGAAACGGGACGAGGGGTTTACTTGCAAAGAATTGATAAGATCTATCCCCCCCTCCCCATCACTTCCTCTAACCACTACAAAACATAACTGAAGATTTATGTAATCGGTTTGTCCTTGTGTTAGTGCACTTAATGTTAGTGTGAGAAAGAATCATTTACCCACAGATAAATCCCACGACTTAGATAAACTTCATAGGAAGTGCAATTCAGTTTCCCATGTTGCAATTATGCCGATACATGGTTGCTTAGAAACGAAGAGGGGAAACAACTAACCAGCCTCCAGGCAGATCAAAACGGGGATTGAAGTGCAGAAATACATTATCTCGATGATCTCCACTCACGAGAAGACCGCAACAAAGATCCAGAGTGAATCTACAATCCATGTTATGAAATATCAGATCGTTCCACCCACATGAGACATTCAGATCAAACACTAGAGAATGATTTTTGAGTCAATTGCCTGAATTCCCTATGACAAGGAGAATGTTATGTACAAATTCACTCTCTTCCGGGGATAGAACTGCTGGATTTTTCATGTGTAACTTTGTGACGTACGATTCATGATTACCTTGATTCGCCGCATTGTTCAGCCGAGAGAACTTTGCCTGTCAAAACAATCGTTGATCCGGCCCGCACATCAATCGTCTCCACCACTGGTTTCGCCTAGAAATAGAATCTAATATTCCAAAAATATGAATATCGTCACTATAAAAAAAATAGCACGTGAGCATGAGTCACTACTGTTCAACAAACATACCGGGTCTGTTAGCGTGAACAATTTGCCCGAGGCCTCGGATTCAGTCATCTGAAGATATATATACAACGGGGGACATCCGGTGAGCGCGAGCAATAACATTTTAAAAAAAATGAATTAGTGGGAAAAGCATAAAACAATAAATATTATTGGCCAGCTTGCAAGTTGCAACCTTGCCTCACTGTCAATTGCGAAGTGAAGCAATATTGCGTGTAGAATATGCCTATTTTCCGGCTCCACATGGATGACTGTAAGCAAAAGTTTGAGATTCTTCCAACTCATTTTTCTGAATATTTTTATTTTTGTGCTTTATCCTTTTTTTCTTACTTTCAAATTCTGTGGATTACAGGGTCAAGATGGCGTCCAACTACTGGATGGGTGATGAGAGTCAGCAGAACAACGATTGGGGGTAACGCTCAACAATCCGCGAACAACATTAAACTTGCATGTAAGCGCGTTTGGAAATTTAGCCAAAAACGCGACGCGCCGATCACGGTAACCGCAACGCATCAAACAGTAGGAACCGCTGATGTTGCTGTGTGGCCAGCTTGCAAGTTGCAACCTTGCCTCACTGTCAATTGCGAAATGAAGCAATATTGCGTGTAGAATATGCCTATTTTCCGGCTCCACATGGATGACTGTAAGCAAAAGTTTGAGATTCTTCCAACTCATTTTTCTGAATATTTTTATTTTTGTGCTTTATCCTTTTTTTCTTACTTTCAAATTCTGTGGATTACAGGGTCAAGATGGCGTCCAACTACTGGATGGGTGATGAGAGTCAGCAGAACAACGATTGGGGGTAAGTTCTTGATCTTTCTTTATTTATACTTTCTTGTATTCTTACTTATTCCTGTATCTTGTGACGGTTCATGCACACGTAGTTGTTATGTTTTAGGTATGGTCAGCAGCAACAGCAGCCGGCCAATCTCGGATGGAACAATTTCGATTACTCGCAAGGTCCGCAGCCGCCACAGCAACAAGAGGCGCCATCTGCACCTGGTATCATCTTTTGTCGATTATCAACAGCTGTCGCAGCTGCTCAGTGAGATCTGAAGTTGCATATTGCATGAATTGTCCTTTTTTTCAGATTATTACTCGCAATTCAACAATTACAATGCGCCCGTATCAAACAGCTACGGTGGAAACATGTTCATACCATCGACAGCTCCCGCTGCGGGTAACTAAATCACATATTTTCAAGTTCATTTGACCTCGGGAACTGGTCTACATCTCCTCCTTATCGTAGACGAGTTTTGAATGTTTACTTCCCTCGAATGCAGCGAAACATGTGAATTTCACAATAGTGATGGAACCTCACTTAGCAGGAAATAGAATAGAAATATACGGGGGGAATGTGTTAATCACAAAGTAATTTCTTAGGAGGAGCTTCATCAGCAACATACGGAGATGATGACATCGAGAATGAGCCTCCCCTCCTTGAGGAACTGGGAATCAATTTCTCACATATCAGGTTCATTTTCGATATTTAGATAAGGTGCCGATCACTGTCGATATACTGTAGCCCTCCATTTTGCTAAATACCTTATATCATGCAAATTGTTTATCTTAAAAAATATCATATAATGGTAAATGATCGATTTGTAGGGAGAAGACGATGGTAGTGCTTAATCCCGTGGCAGCGACATCAGTCGATGTAATCGCTGATCAAGATCTGGCTGGACCACTCGTATTCTGTCTTATGTTCGGTATGATATTTATATTTTCTTGAGAAGTCCTCCCAAATACAAACGTCAATATCTGTCACTGGATGCATTACTATAAAAAAATAAGATTTTAATAAGACTGATTGATTAATGTATAGGTGCTGCGCTTCTTCTTCACGGAAAGATTCAATTTGGATTCATCTATGGAGTAGGAATGCTCGGATGTGTTGGAGTGTCAGTTGAATATTATTTATATGAGTTAAATCATTATTTTCGAATCATTTTATATGTCCTTTTTCTGGTTTGATCCATATCGTTGGACATTCAGGTACATGCTAATGAACTTGATGGCTGGAGATTCTGCAACGATCTCTTTCACATGCACAGCTTCCGTCCTTGGATATTGCCTTCTTCCTATGTCCATTCTATCCATGCTATCTGCTGTACTCTCATTCAAGGTAACCGAAAAAGATTAATGTATATAAGCAAGAAAAATACCCCTTTTTAGTCATTAATTGTTTACAGAATTTGCGATTCATTTTGGTTGGTATTTCCCGAAATATAGATCCATAATAATTTTTTAGGAATATATTTATTTCGTAGTTCCTCGTTGTAGAGTTTAATTAGATGATAAAAAAATTAATATTCTATAGCTATATATAGTTGTATTGCAGGGGACGATTGGATATGGAATCTCCCTTCTGGCAGTCTTCTGGTGTTCATTCTCAGCCTCTAAACTCTTCGTGACAGCTCTTTCCCTTGATAGTCAACGACTTCTCGTTGCTTATCCCTGTGCTCTTCTCTATGCTGTTTTCGCTCTTCTCGCCATTTTCTAAGGTTTTTATTATTTTCCAATTCATTGTGATAGAGAGGGTATCATTTCTCCGCTAGAGTTTAAAATGTGATCGATATGTGCCTTGAGGGAAGATTGTACGGTAACTTGCCATCTATTTGTACTCAAATCCCTCCTAATTAACCCATTTGGCTAACTTTTCCATACAGAAGTACTGTTCGCGCTGTACTAGAATATACTCTACTAGTAAATTTATAATGTATTTATTGCGTTGTTTTCCTGTAATATTATCAGAGCAAAATAAGAATCTAATAACGGAGATGTGTTGAATTTGTACCTGTTACATTATGTATCTTTGAGGTTTTGGTTGAATCGATAAAAGTTTTTTTTTCAAATACACGTGGTTTCACAATTCTTCAATGGTTGCATCTGCTTCCATTCTCATATACCTAGAAACGAACGTCTTTCGACTGTGAAAATTGTTTCAGGATGAACAGTGGGGTCCCGACATTTATCCCTCAAGCGGGATATGTTGTGAAGATAAAGAAGGTGTGAATTGTTCTCCTTAAATATTGGTGTATACTGTCTGTATTGACATTGCCTATGCCTATGCTGCTTACCATTGATGGCTATGAATCATAGCCTATGCTGCTTACCATTGATCATTGATTTACCATTGTAGGTGAATGAGGAGATTGACCCTTCACTTCCTCCTTCGTATGTCAAAGCATTCATCAATGTCTTTCACTCACCTCAAATTCCTCAGCCAACAGTCGAGTTGACACCCGTGAGATATTACTAATTAATCACATACATTTTCTATTATTCTTTTATTGATTGAATTTCTCTGATCAGGTGAACAGATAACGTTGATTTTAAATATATTTTCAATTTTATATATTTAGTTCCGCCAACTTGCAGGATGAGGTTCGATCTCTCATGTCCTCAATTCCTTCCTATAATCAATTCGATATGCCCTTCGTTTTGAGCGAGTTTATCGAGCCAGTTACGGACAAGAACAGTGAGACTGCAATGAAGGTATAGAGTTTGATTGAAATTAACGACCGTATATTCATATGTGATAATTTATTATTTTCTTTCCAGTTCGATGTCACAGTATCGTCTGAATTCTATCAGAAATTCCTGGTGGAAACGAGTCGCTTTTTTGGTCCGTATAGGCTTCTGCTAATCGCCAAGATTTGTGATGCAATCAAACAAGAGGTAATTTAATTTGAATTTCGGTAGTTGTGAGAGAGAAAGACAGAGTGAGAGTATGAATTTCTTCTTAAATAACTTAATACCTTAATTCAGTTCAGCATAAAATCTTAACTTAATTCAGCATAAAATCAACATCAACCATTGGGAAGCTATTCCTCTGAAACGAACTTTTATGGGAAACAAGCCAGAGGCTCAGAGTCTCATCTTGTTCAAATCAGCCAAAAAGTTGATTACCGAATACGAGGTGATATTATTAATTTAGGAATCGATGATATCATATTTATTCAGAAGCCGAAACAATTGATTGAAGAGATAAAGAAACCGTTGGTCATGGAAGTAGCGGATGAAGTGATTGGAGATTCCGATTCCACTAAGGCACAAACATTTTATGAAGGACTTGTGCGTTTAAAAAAAAATTAATTTAAATATGTCAATTGGAAAATTGTCGATACTTTTAAATCAAATGTGATTTATGTTGAAGTTAATGACAAGTTAGGCTCATCGTTTCTTAAATAATATATTTATCTTAATTCAGGATATTCCTGATATCTTCGCAATCGAACAAAATGGACGAGTTCGAATGAGAATTGTGGACGGAGTGAAATTGGAAATAAGAATCATTGTCGAATCATTCCAGGGGTACGTTTTTTCGATATATTTTTACAAACCCTCTACATTTCGAAATGATTTACTCAAATTTATGCTTTTGGAGAATATTCTTAGTGATATTATTACGCTTTGACAATTTGTTACATTTAAGGTTGCGACTGTCCATTTCTCGAGATCGTATTCATCTCCGTAACAAACACAAATCGATAGTCGATTTCCATCACTGCATCCCAATTGATAAGACAAAAGTGAACACAAATTTGTTCGAAGAAAAGAAGATTATTGAGATCGTTGCTCCCATTTTGATTAAGAAAGTTGTGTTATAATGCGATATTCATATACTTTCATTGTTTCGCATACTCTTTCGCTTTTTGACAATGATATGCACCGTTTATTTTTTTTCAATTCCGTTGTTTACTATCCATTAGAAGCTAATTTTCTTTCGTTATTGCATTTCTGTTAGATCTCGCTAGAAAATATCCAGTTGTTTTTTCGATCATCACTTGTTATATTATCCAAACTCGGTTTGAGGATTCATTCAATATCGTGTACGAAGCAGATCTCAGTCTGAGTCTTCCATTTTTGTTGTTAATCTCAGCTGATTAGTCATGATAAATGAACTGATCTATGAGGAAACGTGTTCTTATGTCCAACATTCATGGACACACAATTTCGATTTTTAGACGGAAACTTATCTAGAACCGGTAGATAGGTAGATTGGAAGTTCCGTATTGAAATGGAATAGAACTTGCATTGACCGTCACTGATAAGTTAGAATGAGCTGTTATCTGTGATACTTGGGGTTGTGGAGAAAATGTGGTGAACTTGTCCTTTGATTTGAATAAACGAACAAATGATGAAAGAATGAGAACATTCTGTCCCCTTGGATTGTGAATAATTCGAGATTAGTGAAGAGTCCGAAGAGGAAGAGAGATCACACAACCATATTATTCTATTTGAGAAGGATCGAACTGATTGAAAAAACAATGGCTTGAATTCGCAAAATCTCTCGAACAGATATCGTCATAAATAACAATATTGTTGATGTCTTTTCTGTCTGGAGAGTGTGAGCGAAATTGATCTATCAAAGTTGAATGATATGATAATGAGAGGTATTGTCATCGATATCGACACGATCTTTTCTTCTTCTTCAATCCGATTAAAGAGTCCATTCAAATGCTGTACAAAATGGACAATTTCGCGTGGAAGTGACCTGCGGGAGAAGAAAGAGAATGAGGTGAGCATTATTCAATAACTGATTCTTCATTTTACACAACAGTCCGCGCATCCCATAATGAGCCCTTCGAAATACGCTGCGATTTGTGCAATTCTGTGTGGATTGGCAAATTTCATCACTTGGGCAGGCTACGATGCGAATGTTTTCATTACTGAATCAGTTCTTCATTCCGTAAATGGAAGAGAACCAGAAAGGTGTTCATCCAAGTAGTATTTCTCTAGTCCTTCTTTATATCTCAGAATTGGATCTCACGATGGATACTACGGTCTCGCAGTATCCAATGCATTCTACATGATATCCACTCTTGCTGTTCCCAGTCTCATGAATTACTTTAGATCAAAAGTTCATTTGATACTCTGTAATCATTCAAATAAATTCTTCAGTGGATTCTTACACTGAGTGGAGCCTTCTTCACTTTCTATTTTCTATCCTTCCAATTTCTTAATCGATATCTCTATTTCTTCGCTTGTTCTGTTCTCGGGATGGCATTTTCTTGTGAGTTATCCATGAAATGGATTGAATGAATAATCAAGAAGATTCAGCCTTTAAAGGAGGCATAACAGGAAAGAATTCCAGAAACTCCCACAACGAAATCCCTGGATTTTCAATTACAGTAGATAGCTGTTGGCTCTTTGCCAAAATCCCTATTCCCTTCTCCCGTCCCCCTATTGAGAGAGAGATGAGTGCGATCGATGGGAAGAGACTAGGGGGAGACAGGGGTAGATCAAGGCACACTCTCTTCCCCAGCCAAATCATCTGTTCAAATCCCCGCCGTTCCCTGGATTGAAGGGAACTTTGGCACTACGCCAACTCGCTATAACTCGGTTCATTGATGTCGTAGAAACACGGGAGTTTCGGAATTCTTATATGGTTATGGATTGCTACAATGTGACGTTGACAGCTTAGTCACCAAAATATTCATGTTACGCCTCCTTTAACGTTGGATATTCTGGATATCTCACTGAGTTTTCAACGAGACAGACAATTGAGAAGAATCAGGCTCTTTCATGGTATCAATCTCATTCTTCAGTTCATCACTGTCAATATAATCAATTCCAGGGCAGTTTCGTGCTTCAGTGTATTGGGTGCTGGAGTCGTCAATTTCATCGTTACTTCTATCAATTTGGATGAGAATGGAATCATTTCTAAATACAGAGAATATTCGGATACCGAAATCAGGTTTTGTATTCCATCCAAGAAGTCCCGATTTTTTTCATTCGTCAGATATTTCTTCGCCGCATTCGCATTTCTGGGTACACTCGGAATGGCACTTTTCGCATTTCTTCCCAATAGAGAAGTGAATCAGAAAGAATAGTTGGCATAAGAAGGTTTCTTCTCAGGTGGAAGATAATATCGCAGCAAGTAACGTTCGATGCAAATCTCTCAAGGAGCAACTTTGTAAGTGATCATTATTCCATTTATCGAAGCACTATCCTTTCAGCCGTAATGCTCTCTGTTCTCTTTCATAAGCGAGTTCTCATTCTCATTCCGTTCTATCTCTACATTGGTATTTTCTTCTCTTTCTGGATATCAATCATCCCCACGACATTTCAATTCACAAAAGTACGTGAGAATGCAGTAAAGAGTGATACATTTCATACAATCAAAGTATTCTTCAACTATATGAGTGCATTTTACGAATTTTCCTCATATCAGGTCCTCTCAAAGAACGTCTACATTCCTGCATACTTCGGCATTACTTTTACATTCGGAAGTGTAATAAGTATCTATGCACTCATCGATCACCTCAATTCACTTTATTCATTTCAGTGAGTATTCTCACGATGAAAATGTCTTCTGTTGTTCGTAACTTCAGTTTCAAACCTCTCATGATCATCAATGCAATTCTTCATGCAGTCAGTCATTCCTTCCTTCTTTCGTCTCTCACTTTTCTCCTTCAGATGATTTATACTCTGGTTGTGTGCATGATACCAGAATGGAGTACAGTTCGACCCAATGATGAACCTTCTCTTCTCATTCAACCATCGTAAGATCTCTTCTTCCTTCCTTTCCTCTTTCCTCTTTTCCAGTCTCTTTCCTGTTCTCATTCTAGCATTCCTTTGTGGACTCGCAGATGCAGCCAATAATACGACGAGGTAAGTAGAGATTCTCAAGAGATGGATCAAAGTAATTCATTTGAGGACAGTCCTCAGTTCTCTACTTCTGCCCACTAGAAGACAACAGACTTTCGGAGCTTCACGATTCTACCATGTAAGGATACTCCATTCTCCCCCCCCCTCACTAAGATCTTCTTATGATTGAAGGGACTTGCTGCATCCATCCTTTTCTTCATTTCTCCGTATCTTTCAATCTATTATTATGTAATCATTTTGTCAACATTCCTGGTGAGATAACCATTACGGAATCTTTACGACTTAATTCTCAGGTCTTAGCTACAATTGCGTATCTCTATACATGTGAATACATTCAAAACGAAGAAAGAAAGATCTCGGATAAAATCGCTCCCCTCGATTATGAAATTTCAATCGACGAGAAAAAGTTTGAGGCATTCAATTAGATCGTTTACTGTCCAATGCTTTTCTCATTTTTCATCGCATTGTCAAGTGCTGAGAAGTGTGTATTTCATTGTTATATTTATCTTTCTCAGAGATAAAATGTGTTCGTATTTATGATGATCAGAGATTGCTCAATGAATACCATTCGAATGGAACCTTTTTTTTGTTTAATAATCTCCGATCGGAATAGATCTCTGCCTCCGTTCTCAGCCCCCTTTCTTCATTTGATCAGCTATCGAACGTGTTTATTTGGACTTTTCTCCCCTCGAAGTCACACGTTTATTCTCCATTTTCTCACATTTCCTCTGTCCTTCCATCTGATCAATCGAAAATTGTTTGTGCTGAGAGGAAGTCCATAAAAGTTTCCATTGGAATTCCTGATGGGACGATGATCTCCATCTCCTTCCTCTCTTTTGTTCTATTGCATTATTCATATGCAATCAAACAACCAACTTGTGCAGACATCGATGATCCCAGTTATGGTCTGTTCATTCTCTTTAACTGCAATGATACCTCTTCATTCAGTTTGTTTCATGGGAATGTGTCCCGATGGAAGGAATTGTATCGATGAGTTCAGTTATCTACTTGAATAATAATCAATCTTCTTCTCAGTTTTTGCTGCTTAAACGAAAATATAATCTTGCCAACAGTAACTACTTCAACTGAAGGTAATTTGCATAACTTATCAAATAGCTCGAGAATCCGCCTCATAAATCATCCTTGCATTGTATTTTTCGATTACTGTAATAAAAGTTTCTATTCCATTCCTCACTTTGATCCATCCCGAATTTGCATCTGATTATTTCAAGATTTGCACGTTGAACAACTTTACATACTGAAAATGAGAAATAATGGGAAGAAAGAGAAATGAATTTATCATTTCCCTCACTCGTCTTTCTCTTCTCCGTCCAGAGCGGTTTCCTCCCTCTTTCTCCCATTATCAATGGACGATGAGGTGCATATGATTCAGGTAAAAAGTAGATGACACTTGTATTTCAGTTGGCTCGCGAATTGGAGAAAATAGACAGAGGAGAGGGAGGAGACGACTCGAAATCGAGTACTGTTAGAAGGAGGTTCGAAGGAGGAGATTAATGGTTGAATCTAATCTCTTCCTCAGGAAGAATAGTCTTCCATCAGCTGATGATTTCGCTGAGGATGGAATGAAAGAAGGGTCAATTATCAGTACTCTTCAATCTACTTATTTTCTTCAACAAGAATATCGTCGTGATTCTCAAGGTGCTCATTTTGATGCCATTAGAAGAAGTGATGGATGGGCTGTCAGGTATGATCTCCCCCCCCCCCTCCCCTCCTCCTCCTCTTACTCGACTCATTCAGATTGGAATTCGAACGAAGTGATGATGAAGACAATAAAGGACAGAAGAGAATCGATTTAGAAGCAGAAGTGGAAAGAGTTCTCTTCCATGAAAGAGATCCCACTCTGATCAGCCATCTTCTTCTTTGTATCGACATGGTATATCATTCTATCATTCAATCGATAATCAATTCCTTCTCTTGAGGGTTCTCATGTTCCATGGAATTTCGCCGTCTTCCCTCAGTTTCTTCTCACCATTCCTGAATTCATGATTGAGGCCGATCCATCCGACAAAGAGTGAGTACTGTAGAGATGGGGTACTGTAGTATCGATTGTATTCTTCAGTCGAGGAACTCTACTTCGAATTGCAATTCATTCCTTCATGGGCCTTCGTAATCTCCATTTGACAGATATCGTACACGGATATATGAGAGTAAGTTGATTCCATTATTCAATTGGAAAGAGAGAATGAATATTTGAGCCTGAGAATATTGTGATTGGAATGGAACGAGATTGTAGACGGATATTGATTGGTAATTTCACTTGTGCAACCAGCAATCAGAAGGATCTCCCGAAGTAAGGAAGACAGATCAAAGATCAAAGATCAAATATGAATTGAAGGCCGACTCAAATGGCATCTTCTGTCTATGCCTCAAGAGGACGGCAGAGGAATTTCGAGCCTACGAGGAAAGACGATCTCGAAAGTTGGACTTATTGTGTAAGTATGATGGATCATACTCAGAGATCAAAGATCATTTTTGAGGTGGCGGAGATATTCCACAAGAAGTTTCTACCTTGGCATCCAGACCAGAAGTACTTATCAGAGAATGCTCCCCATAAGGATTCACTCCATCTCAAGAGAGCTTTCTGTCAGGGAAAATGTATGTTGAACTGATGGAAAGGGAGAAGGAAGAGTTTATTCAGTCTGGACTGCGCAGAAGGAAATTCTCTTCGAAGAATTCAGAGGGATCCTCACTCTTCTATCCGTAAGTTGTAGACATCTCACTCATTGAATATCTCTCTCTCAATCAGAAAGTGAAAGCAGTGGCTGATCCTCCATATGAATCTATTTGGAATCTTCTCTGCTCAGCAGCCAAATATTACGATCTATCCATCTTCGGATTCTCTTCATGGTGTAAATCCAATCGAGTATGATCTTTGATCTCTCTCCTATCTCCTCACCCATTCATCCATCAGGGTGCGGCAGTGACACCATCTACTCTGGAAGTGGCAGTTGAACCATCTCCTATCGAAGATTTCGTCTCTTCTCAACCATGACGAATATCTCGTTGTTCTAATCCCCTAACTATTTATTTGTATACGTCCTAATCAACGAATAAAGTAAAGAAAAAAGCAAAAGCTGGATTGTTTTGGAATGAACATCAGATACAGTTATACACTCTTTATTTAACTTTTGTAGCTACGAACTCTAAAATACACAGTATGCACATAATATCAAACCAAATATAGAACAATGCAGATCCAAAGGGAATAAACTAAAAGGGGGATACGACTACGTAAGAAGGGCGAGTAGAGATAAGGGAAGTATCATCATCTTCTTACTGCTTCGATTCACCACATGCAGCAAGAGCCTCGTCTCTCTCCTCCAGAAGTTCCTGAACAGGGATACCATTGGAATTTTGATCTGTCTTCTCGTAAACAGAAAAGGGGTTCGATGATCAACTAGATAGTCTCTCTTCTCTTCTCACCTTGGTGGTCACAGCAATCTTCTCCTTGGCGAAATCATTCAGTTCAAGTCCCTGGACGATCTTCCATTCTCCATTCGAAATCGTCACGGGGAATGAGAAAATGAGACCTGTAAGGGAGTAATCAATGGTCAGATCCCTTTATCGTCTCTTACCCTCAGGGATTCCATATGATCCATCAGAGGGAACAGCCATCGACACGAATGAACCAGCGGGAGTTCCCTATAGATGATAAATTAGAGATCAAAGATCATTCCTCCTTTCTCCTCACCTTGTACCAATCGTGGATGTGGTCGCAGGCTGCCTTGGCTGCAGACATGGCAGACGACAGCTTCCTTCTCTCGATGATCACTGCACCACGCTTCTGCACCGTCTGAAACAGGAAGAATGAGAGATGGACGACGATTGATACTTCTCGATACTCTCACTGCACCACTACCACACAACGTACCGAGATGAATCCAGACTGGAGCCAAGCATTGTCTCCGACTGCCGACACTGCGTCAACCTCGGAGCCATCTGAAAGGAGAGTCACTCATGATCCAGTTATTCATTCATTGTACTTACTTTTGTTGACCTTAGCATGGCTAACATCAGGGAATTGAGTGGACGAGTGATTTCCCCAGATAATCACGTTCTTCACATTACCAACGGTCACTCCAGACTTGATGGCCACCTTAACAAGTCAATCCATTGTATCCATCCCTTTCTACTCCTCATACCTGAGCAGAGGCACGATTATGGTCGAGTCTGGTCATGGCAGAGAAGTTACGGGCGGGAATCTTTCCTGCTGCATACTTGGCACAGATAAAGGCATTCGTGTTAGCTGGATTGCCAACAACGATCACCTGAAAGAGAACAAATTATTAAGGGGCAGAGGTTGAGGAGTTAGTAGTCTCCATTCTCCTCACGATACCTTGGTGGTGGGCTTGGCGAACTCAGCGAGAGCAGCTCCCTGTGACTTGAAGATGCGCACGTTAGCAGCAAGAAGATCCTAAACAAGGAAAAAATTATCAATATTTAACACATCTTTTCTGAATGTGAGTGAGTCTTACTACTGATTTCTGCTTACCTTTCTCTCCATTCCTTCCTTTCTCGGCATAGCTCCAACGAGGAAAGCGTAGTCGATGTTAGTGAAGGCATCCTTCTCGTTCGTCACTGCTTCCACACCTGACAATCACAAAATCAATAAGACAGTTATCGATTGGAATAATTTCTTATTTGTACCGTACTCACCAGTGAGATTGGCAAGGGCACAATCAGTGAGTTCGAATTGAACTCCTTCGAGGACGGCAGCCATGGGAGGAATATCGAGAAGGACGAGAACGATAGGGGTTTCCTTTCCGAACACATCTCCCTGAAACAGTATTGTTATTGTATTATAATAAAAAAACTTAATTTCCGTTGCTAATTGGTATCAGCCATATAGAATAACTTGTTTTGCAGATTTGTTTCTCCCTTTCTAATCCCATGCTATTTTGATCAGTCCATCACCCCATTGTTTACTTCTAAAATCGACACGCCACTCTACATTTTGTCCCTTCGCCAGTCGATAGCACCAACCAAACAGATCACTGACCACAGTCTAGAACTTTGAGTGTACTCTCCACAAAACGTGTAATCTTTCGTTCCCCCTCCCATTCTCCCTCTCAAACCACTGCTCGAACTCTGTTTTAGTACTCGTTTTCTGAACAACTTCCTTGGGCAAAGAATCAATTTGATCAAATACGAATTTAGCAAGCACAGCTAGATTCTTATCTGTCCTTGACACTCATGTGGTCTAGTGTAGTATAAACTACAATGGGAACGGCATACTTCGTGGTTGCAATAAGATCAATCGACATGACGGGGATATCTCTCTAATTGTTGTCATTACAAACCTTGGCAATCTGAAGGACGAGGGAGTATCCGATCTGACCAGCAGCGCCAGTGACGAGAACACGAAGAGGAGCTGCCATTTTCACTCTAAATTATCGAAACATTAGATTACTATGGCGGTACAATAACAAAATAACATAGAGGCGGCAACTTTGCAATCGATGTTTGTGAGAAAAAAGGAAGAGGTAAACAAATGTGGTCCTATTCGATGGGGGAGAAGAGACAGCTACGTCTAGAAGGAAAGAGAAGGAAAGATTGGCACGGATAGAGATGGAGAGAGTGGAGGAAGTGAGCGTAAAGAGGGGGTCAGAGAAACATTCAATAGACAGTTGGTCACGTTCACAATGCAAACCCACGTTGCATCGACAACTTCATCAACAAATTGATTGAAATACTTTCAAATTTCCCTTTAAAAATATATACAGTAGCGAAGGGAAGCAATAGACAGACTGCATGAAAGTCAATATGCTAGAACACGCAACGCAAGTTAGAGGCGGGTTGAGTAAGAGACGTATTTGAACGAATGAAGGGAAGAGGGAAAACGGAAGAGAAATAAAGTGGGATCGATAGAAGGTCGAGAAGGGTTATGCAATGGACAACAGAGAGGAGGAGATCGGCACGATAAGACGAGATAAACATTGATACCATCAGCCAGTAAACACGAGGGTTTCATGGACCTTGGACAGTCAATGAGATAGCCAAAGGACGGGAGCCAGTTAGTGACGAGAGAAGGTACTGTTGAGAGTGCAAAACTACGCAAGGACGTGGTAGATCAAAAACGCACACGCGTGGAAGAGAGGCAGTTTTTAACCGGGAAAAACACAGATCCGGCGAACAGAATACAGACAAACGTCGAAACACCACCCGGGAATTCAAATCAGGAACAGCGGATACGGTATCGCATGAGAGGCGCGTTGATCTCTTGAACTGATCTGTATCGATCGATAGATCAGAGGCCTCTCGAGAGGCGTTCCTCTTGATTTACCCTCTCGCGCCCGAACCTTCCAGAGCAAATTTTCGAAAGTCATTCTCTTTCTTGCTCCTCCGTTGTCGATGACGGCTTCTATTTCATTTTGTTTATGTTTTGCGCTTATTTCATCATGACAAAGTACATAGCTTCCAACGCATTAATACTTGCTTGAGTCATT
>LS485535.1:266590-327160 GCA_900490705.1 Pristionchus arcanus
TCGTAGGACAATGCTAGGTGGGACCCACTGGTTAGGCCAGCTGTGAGAGAGTCGTGGAACATTAATTTATTGCTTTACCAACCACTGAAATCTGATTTTTTCGAATTATCGTAACCTCGAATGTTCACTGATAAATCAATATCATAGTGAATAGGAATCACTGAATAAGACAACCTCAGATCTTGTCTGAAATGATGGAAAATGAGGTAATCCGATCGATTTATGAAACCTCGCAGTTTCTTCAACTTCTTTCCATCCGATTGCTCTAAGATAGACTGGAAGAGACGATTCATTCTGATTGAATTGAATAGATGCAGAGATCAATAGAGAAGTTAGTACATTCGCTCTCAGCATCACTGCACTACTGAAGGGTTGAATGTTTAGATGACGAAAGGAAGAATTATAAACGATGATTCGAGAAACTCGATCGTACTTTTAGTCCTTACATGTTGACACTACAATAGCTTACACTGTTATGCTTCATAAAGCGTTATTATGCAGGAGCAATAATGAAATCAATGATCTGCATCCGAGTTGTTCGTACATAAATTCACTGCATTTTATGATAGTTCGTTGTACCCGATTGTTTGTGTATCTAAACTGATGATATATCTAGCAATACTCGGGATACAAAGCAAAGAAATGTACATAATATATCTGCATACTTTTACAAGATGATACGTACGAAAAAATGGTGCATACAATGTATTTCTAGATTACAGTGAATCCGTAGCTGGTAGATACATCGTATTCATTTAAATTTTATCAAGGACTTTAATAATAATAATTTATCAACACTATTTGGTTCTGGCCCATCAATATGTTGGCCAACTCTCAAAGTTTTGCAAAGAACGAATTGTGCACGACGATGGCCTTTGCTTCGCGAATTGATTCGATGGTTGGACATCCTGATGATTGATTAGATTGAAGGCAACTTAGATATCGCTAATTCTCACCAGCTAATCTCATTGTATATTCCAATTCCTGTTTCAGAATCTCCAAAACGTGTGAAACTCCAGCCTCTCCCTGAATGAGATTCATCGTGAAAAGAAGATTATCATATATCAGAGTGCCCCTTACTGCAACAGTGAGCCCCCATAGAATAGGTCTTCCAACGAATACTCCCGTTGCACCCAATGCGAGGGCCTTGAAAACATCTCGACCATTTCTTATTCCTCCATCCATCCACACTGGAACCTCAAAAAAATCATTGCATAAAAGTATATATTGGCCAGAGATGCTTACTTTTCCATTGACTGCTTCTACAATTTCCCTGAGAATATGAATGGTTGCGGGTCCCGAGTCGATCTGTCGACCACCGTGATTCGACACCTGATTACTGTATTCTCATGATAATCGATATTCGATAACTTACGATTATTCCTTTTACTCCACTATTAACAGCTTCAACAGCATCTTCCGCTCTCATGACTCCCTTCACAATTACAGGAAGGAATGTTGATCTGAATTAGATACGATTAGTCTAATCGATAATTGAAGTATACCGTACTTGGTGAGTTCTTTAACATCTTTCCATGTGAGAGTCGGATCAATTTGACCAGAGACGTAGTTCATAAAGGCAGAAGATTCATTTGATGCTGATGGCATTTTCTCTTGAGAGACAGAAGCAAAGTTTGCGAATCTGCAATAATTATTAGATTAGTATGAAGATGGAAGTGCCAACTTGAGATGGGAAGGAAGTTGGAATCTATTTCTCGTATCGGCTAATCTTCTTCCCAGAATAGGAGTATCCACTGTGAGCACTATTGCTGTGTATCCTAAAATATTTCCTTATTGTATCAAATCAATATCTTTTCCACCTGCTTTCTCAGCCCTTCGAACGATCGATTGAGTGAGAACTCGATCCTTGTACACGTATAACTGAATTACTTGAATGACGATCCTTTAAGATATTTCATCTTCCTACTTGAAACCACATTGGATGATCATTTGCTTCCTTCTTCATCTCTTCCAATGGAGTTGTTGACCATGACGAAGCAATCATTAGAGATTTCGAAGATTTTGCTCCTGACACAGCCCTCTTGATTGTCTGTTTAGACTAAAATAGAAAGATCAAAGATCACCTCTGACAGTAGCCAATTCTCCATCAGAATGGGCCATTCGTTGGAATGCAGTGGGAGCAATTCCAATTGGATGAGATAGAGAAGTAGATAGAAATGAAGTAGAAAGAGAACATTTAGAAGCATCTCGAAGACAAAATGGACGAATTGTGTAACTGAGATGATTATATTCATCTCTAATTGATGATACAAATGGAGTACTTACTCATCGAAAGCTCTCTTATTTTCTCTAAGAGTAACTTCATTCTCAGCTCCTCCATTATAATAATCTCTTGGATGAACAGGAAGGAGAGATGTCGCTGTCTTCTCGTAGTCAGAAACAGTCAGAAGACCAGATGGAACAGCCATCTGAAAATGGTAGAGATAAATGAATAAAAACAGTTAATTCTAAAAAAAAGAAGTGGAGAAATAAGAATCACGGAGATTGGAGCACAACGATCAATTGGCTATTCTTTCAAAGGGGAATAACACTTTCTCCCCTGTTTCGGTGTGCATTCTTATCACTGAGAAGAGGCATTGATTACTCTTTATCGCGAGATGAGATGAGAACATTGAATGATCATAGTACAAAAGAACATGAGGGAATTAACGGAACGGTATGGAACACCTAGATACCAATTGAATGACTATCGGTTGGGAAAATACTGTGCGAAAGGACTCAAACAGATTGAGTGATTTACATAAAATGGACTAATGGTATCCATAGAATGGAAGAGATTACGGCGAAAGAGAATTGCGGCCGTGCGCATACATTTTTTAAAAGCTGATATGCCTTGTTTTTCAAAGAAGTTCTGAAAAAAATACTACTGCTGAAAAGTCCCGGATCTTGCTGAAAGATTGCTCACAACAAAAAGCAGCATCAGTTTACAGGGTGTTTTGAAACAATAGCATACAAGTTTAGCTAATCTTGTGACAATAACAGAACTTCTTAACAATGGGTTCAATTGCACATAGAGATGCATTCGAGGGAGGCGATCTGAAGAGCATTTATTATTCTCCATTAGCGAATAGCTGCAAACCTTCCAATCACTTGTATATCTTCAGTTGCTGTCCATTTACCCGCTACATCATCTCTCACTACGACTCCATCGTATATTGTATCTAGAGGAGGTGCAGTCTTGAAACGAATTTTGTATCTAAATGAGATGGCGATAAAGTGGGTAAATGGATGGTGTCTAACTGTAAATGTCGAACAGGATGGTGTCTGGAAGCAGAGAGAATTCTTGCAGTTACCGCGATTGGTTCAGACAATTTCACAGGTGCACATACGAATCGATCCTACGAGTATCGTGCAATATCCTCACAATGAACTTTCATACCGTAGTCTGCTCATCGTATATTATATCTCCATCATCGGATGCTTTCTTCTCCAGTTCAAAATTTCGAATGATCTCATTCATTTGGGCAACGACGGCCTACATCATCTCCGGCCTACATCATAGATGAATAGTCGAAAATAGATACCTCAGCTGGTTCATATCCTTCATCACGGGGAATATCCATCTGAATGTAACATGCGCACTTATCGGATGGAATTCCTCAATTTCAATAGTCTATTTATAATCTTCAGATTAATCGTAAACCAGCATCTCCGCAAGATCTTTCAGAAGAGATTTCAGTGAACAAAGATGTTCCATGTGTACCATTTGTAGGATGAGAGACGGATTTGAATCCCTGAATAACTTACTTTTGTTCACTCTGTCAACTCATCAGAAATGAAGAGTACCTTCACAATATCTAACAATGTTTCGTGTACATCGTAGTGTGTAGTTGTTCTCTCTTGTGCATTTATCTGATTATACATCATTGATCGATAACACGGAAGTAGTGAGAGATCATTATATTTTGATATAGCAGTCTATCGTAAAATGGAGAAAAAGTGCAACAAATAAAATGATTATAAAAGGTAAACCTCACTTTCATATTGCGAACTCGATTTGGAAAAGCTGCAGCGATTGAAGGAGGAATTCGAATGGAAAGAAAGGGAGACGATGACTTCTCATTCTGATTGATGAATGAGGTCATTGAAAAGGCTTGCTATATGTTTTCTGTTACATTTGTGGGCGATCCTCCTTGATCAGAGAAAACAAATATGAGAGTGTTCCTTCGCTTCGTTAGATTGGCAAGCAATTTGGCAAAATCCTAGAATGGAGGTTGTAAGGAAGATATTTTCCTCCTCATTCTACCTGATCAATTACACTTGCTCCATTGGGAGAAGAAAGCGCCAATTCTCTGAGATAATTGATTGCAAAGATTCTCTCCCGTTTACGATAATTGAGCACACTGTATTTTTTTACATTATTTGTCCGAGATAATTACTTACTCACTCTTTCAAATAGTTTATCTGAATTGAGTGCCTGGTCTGACTTTTATAGCAGAATTCAGATGACTTTCGTCCATTCAACGACCAAATAGTAGAGATCCAGTAAGGACTGAATGTATCGTCTCTAGTTTATGTCATTGATTGTAATCAATTTACCGGAAATAATAATCGACTGGCTCTGTTTTGAATCCACATGACTGAAAGACTGAGTCAGACAATGAAGCCAGACAACTCATTGACTAACCGATCCTTGAAAGTTGAAGATTCCTTTTTCCGGAAGATCTTCAGCGAAAAGAGTCGTGTAGTGCTGAGTATATTTATTAATTTGAAATAGTTCTTCAATGAAATTCGAAAACCTCTTTAGAAAAAGTTTTCCAGATAAGTGGCCAAGCATCAAAATATGCGTCTTCTCGTGTGGGTAATTCTGCTGCGAAATCCTAAAAAAAAACTTAAATCGTTCGTTTTAATTTTTAAATAAGGTACCTACCATAACATCAAAAGCTCGTTTTCCCGTTATTAGAGCCATCATGTTAGCAAAAGATTCATCAGAAATCTAAAAAAAAGAAAATCAAAAGTAACCTGGAGGTATGGGGAATCGAACCCCAGACTTCTCGCATGCAAAGCGAGCGCTCTACCCCTGAGCTATACCCCCGATGCACAAGTGACCAAGGGAGCACTATTCACACTCACTGGAGTGTGTCCTTTGAACTCAATGAATTGAAGTTTCTCCATTATTTTCATTGTTTCAGGCATGAGAATCCTCATTTTATTCGATGTCATCGTTTCGATTCCGAGTAGGATGACAGTTGGTGAATTCATCATTGATATTCTGCATTTATATAGCAAAATTTCCGCAAAATTCTATAGCATACTCTCACCTTTTCGGGTCGTGTTTGAAAGATTTGAATCGAGGATTGTAAAAATTCTCTCTGAAAATGACTCGAGAAGGAGGAGCCATTGAATTGCAGTGAATCTGGATGATATTATTCTTCGATATCAATCTCAAATCCCTTTTCTCAATTCAAAATCATCGGATGGTCTTCAGTTTACAGAATACAAGTTTCCACACGCACGATAGTGCTAAGTGCTATTTTCGTTGGTATCTTCTCTTGTATTTCGTGATTCATCCCAGAATAGGCAAGTGTACTTCTGAATCTCCACCCATTCTCTACAGTAATATGTCTCTCTCGTCCCATCGGAATGTGTTGTCTCCCTTCCGGGTACCGTATGAATTCCTTCCCAGAACGAAGAATTATCATGCAATCCTTTCGGATGGAAGAAATAGCTTGTAAATTGAAGAGGGACCAGACACAATTAATGACCAAATTCCTATCGTTCCTGGCTATTTTCGAGCTCGTTTCGGGTCAAAACAGGGAATTGTGGACATACCGTAAAGTACTGGAAAGGGCCAACGGACGAAGAATGATTGTCGCCTCTGAAAATGAGAGTGAAAGAGTATGGGAATTGAGGAGAGATTCGCTTTCCGGTAGAAAATATCACAAATATATGTGAAAATTTTTTCCTTTATGGTATGGAAAGCTAAAATCGAAAAAGAAGATGTTGGTACCTAAATTTTATTTGGACAGGTTCGCCGTAGTCTGGTTCAAAATCCGAAGCTTCGTTAAATCCAAATGGAGTTAGAAAACATTCTGGAACCTTTTCTGATTTTGATGCAAGATGAATCTGAATATCCGTCTTCTATTTTAAAAATTGGATAAAACTAATTCTTACAGTTATCAGTCCGTCCTTCACAGTAACCAACTGATCTTCTATTTTCTTACATGAAATAGGACTCAATCTCCTGAAAAGGAATCTGCAATATTGAAACTAGGAAATATGATATATAAACTCACTCATATTTGTGTGTAACTTCTTCCTCGCCCGTCCGTCGTGGTTTACAAGTGAGGGGCCTTCCAATCAACAGACTCAGAACCTTATAAAAATTACTGCTTCTCGGTTCTTTGTAATTCTAAATACTTTAAAATTGTAAACCTCATTCAGTTTTCTTTCCTGTTCAGCTCTTTTTGGGTCGTAGATGTAGTAAAATGAGAGGAGGAAGGAGAAGAAGATGAGGACGACTATTGATCGTTGAGAAAGATTCATTCTGAGATGGAGAGTCTTGCAGAGACGAAGTTGAAGATTGTGAAGGAAAGGAAGCATCTTGAGATAGAAAGAAGGACTGGAAAAGCACTAAGGAAATTGACTAAAAGACGAGATACTGGAGGATATGAAGAGAGCCATGCAGTGAAGAGTTGAAGTAGAGAGTTGACGTGCCATTGTGCTACCTTGGATACCCTAGTCACTTTAGGTATGTCCTTTTCAATGGCCCTCTCTTCCTTCAACCCTTTAGAAGTCAGAGATCTAGTCTTATCTGACTCATTTAATCTCTTTCTCTCTGACGTTCGTTCATTTCGTCACTTCTATTCCACCTTCATCTCTAATTGAATCTTGTTTTTGCACTAAATTTATCTGGATTAAAATAGAGTTCCATTCAAATGACGCAATTGAGTCTGATAGTAAGTCTCATTGAGATCTATAGCCCCTTTCGTCTAGGTCATTCAAGGGAAGAAAAGGGGAGACATTCATCTTATCATCTTCATCTTCATCTTAATGTCCTTTTCAGTGTGAGTAAGTGCACCTCACTTCCTTCAGAGATTCCACACATTCCAGAAGCAATTTCTATTTTTTGTGACCCCATGACTCTGCTCAGGACCGAAATTTGACCATGAGTTCAAAGTGATTCAGGGGGAAAAGTTCATTTCAATTTCATTTTCAACGATACACGACTAATCCACTCTACTCTATCCATTCTAGGACAGGATTAGTAGGCGCACCCTTTGTTATGAATATCGACGTGCTAATTCCGTAATATAAAGAGAGGTAGTGATTAGGGTATCAGTCCTCGCCCCTTAGGGAGGGGTCGAATACTATTGTCAGCTGATTGCACTGTTGTGTATTGAATAGAAGCTACGTGTGAGGGGGTCAGATGAATGATTCACAATTGAAGTCACTCCTTCTTCCCCTTCTTCTTCGTCTCTGCCCACTTCATCACCAATCTTCAAATGATGAGCAATCCTCTTCTTCTTCTCCGTTCTTCTTCATTTTCTCTCGGTGCATCACGAACTCTTCATGCAAAAATAGGCGGAACGATTAAGAAATGGAAGAAAACAGCGCCATTCCGTCTGGAATTCGAGTTCATTCCTCAAATACTACGAATGCACTTACCTATGTCTATTATTATCCAAGAATTTATTTTGATGATAAAGAAGGGGTGCAAAATGGCATTAAAATCGACTGGAAATAAAGGAGCCACACCTTATTTGAGCCACTTCTCATCGTGAATTCGACTAAGATCAATGGAATGGTGTAATGCTGCACACCTCATGAAGCACCATATCATTTGACTGAACTATTGTTTATTTCGGGATTGGACAATCAAAGTCACAAGCTGTTTTCTACGTCAAATAAAGTAACGAGTCACGTCATGGGACGGATCACTAATTGTTGCAAAACAATTTCGAATCCAAACATGTGTGATCCGACGTGTTTTGAGACTTTTCCCATTGATCAGAGAGCTGATATTGTATCAGATCAAATAAGAAGGGTATGCAAGGATGCAATAAAATGGAACGAATCGCGTCAATCTGACGAAATCCCCCTCATTTCAATGCAGTTCCACTCATAAAAAGTTTGTCTAACGACCATCAGCTTGATCTTATTCACACCCACCCTTAGTTAATGGTCGATTTGAAGGTCAATCTCATTGAGGAATTCTTCCCCTTGGAGATATTCAATGCCGTTTGTCCTCAATGGGTTCTCACACATTTGGGCGGAAGTTGATACAACTCGAGAATTGTTTTCATTATATAGAAGAAGCAATTAAGCTGGCGTTTCCAGAGAAACACTTGCAACTTGCAACAGGATGTCAATGACAGTGACATCAGATTATCATAGCTTCAAATTCCCTCATTGACCATAAATTATAGGTGATTATAACTATCAATCGTCTCCACATTCCATTCTCTATTCCCCTCCCTTTTCTCCACATTCTCTACTGTCCCGCCTCTCTTCTCTCTATAAAAGGGAGGAGGGGGAAGGGGGACGGTACCATTGAGTCTCAAGCTCATCAATTCAATTCACCTACCTCAATAATGTCTCCGTTCTTCATTCGTCTTTTGCTTCTCTTGCTACTCATTTCATCGTTCGCCATTCTCATCGAATCAATGCCCCATCGCAGTAGAAGAGGTAAATTTGCACCCCCATTATTTCGTATTATTTCACACATCACATTTCACACTTCGCATTTTTGTTTCTTCTCACTCTTGATCATCTTGCTTCTTCGATATCTGATTGATCTCTGCGCTTCTCTTCGTCTTGATACCGCCTTTTCAATATGCCAAAAGTTGCGAAAAAGCGGACTATTTTGTAATGCAGCTCGAAGTCCACAAATGTATCATCGAACCTTCTGAGAAAGCGTTGATTCATTTGTGGATTAGTGGTACAAATTCCACATTATCGACTCGTTTCGATGACAATTTTGATATGATAATGATTCCTATTCCTTCTCTAATCCTCATGCGCAAGATGATAACATCCACATTTTTCGACGAAAAGCTTCGCAAAAATGTGATAAACAGATCAATCATAATGTAATACGTCATTCGATCATCGTAGATCATTTTATTCCTTTTCAGTTCCTGCCGATCAAATGCAATTCCTCGAAGACATCGTCAGTGATATGATCAAAGATCGAAAAAGTATTCGACCCGGCAAATAACAACCGGATCCCGATCAATCCAAATGCCGGCTCCATCATCCTCTTCACTCTTGCCGGCCCCATTCTACGAGTCTACAGTAATCGCTCCTGGTGATCATCCATCGATAGTTGATTAGTATCGTATTCTACCGTAGTAATTTATAGACAACTGCCCCATTTTCATGTCAGGGTACCCCACGACCAAATTCGATCTCATTTCATTTTCCGAGTTTATTCCATATCGTTTACGTGATCTTCTTCCATAATGACAACGAGTGACCAAAATGGTCGAATGAATGAAGCATTTTCTATCTATTTATCCATATGTTGAACATGATACACATAATGAATGAAATGATGAATGAATGGGATGAATGTATGGGGAATATACAATATTTATGTATTTTACATCCTGCACTAGGAAGGAGACCTTGCTGGGAACGGTTTTCGGATGCCAACTAGGTCGATTTTGTGTGCTTCTGCAGGCTAACAAATCCTCTTTCTCAACCGTCGCATGACCCGATGAGGTGTTTAGTGTGGATGATTCGTCACAATTGTGCACACTCGGTACCAGTCCATAAATCAATCCCTTTGTTTAGACCCGCAACCCGATTCGTAGTCAATTGATCCGATCAAGAATGTGATTCGATGAGAAGATTCGTAGAGAGAAAAGAAGAGGAAAGACGTCATGGAAAGAGATCAAGCGGATTAAAAAAGGCGTGTCCATTGAAGAAAAGAATGGATTATGATGATGATTGAAGGATGAACCATCGATTATTCTGCAGAGGAGAGGATAGAATCAATTCAATTCGTAGTATGATAGTGAGGGGAAGAAATCGTTTCCAAGTGTGTCTGTGCTTCCTTTCATGCAGTCTTACTGTCTACCATCTGCATTCCTTTCATTCACTTCCGATTTCAATTATTCCTCTCTGATATCATCCATACTTTTATTCCTTTGCACACCTGATAAACTCACGTGTACAATTATAACGTAAGAGCTGACAGTGACAGACCGACTCACTCAGTTTCTTATTGCGAAAAGAATGTCGAAACCAAGAAAAAAGCAGGAAATTCAGAGTAGACAGGAAGACAGAAGACTTGATGATAAAAGTTCACGAATGAGAAAAGTTTCAATGCACTTTCAAAGGAATTTGAATGATTCGGCTTTCGAACTAGTTTCCTTTTTTGAGAGATAAGGCGTGCATTCAATCAATCTCAAAGAACTTTCACGTTCAAAAGCACCGACCAGAAAATAACATCTAAATGGTATTCTGACGAGGATTTTCAGCTATAAACTACGGGAAAACTCGTAAAGATTATCAGAGGCTATCATGGATGATTATTTGTAAAAGTATGCAGAGCGGTGACATTCTTTGAATACCTTGCAAAGCTGGACGGCTTCTGAAAATATTATTATTTCAAAATTAATACTTTTTTTTTGGTTGCATTCATTGCCGTCGGTAGTATTAGTTACGGTGAGTTCAAATATCATAAGCAATTTCGTAATATTGAATAGTACATGGAATATCGACCGGATGTTCGCTCTGTTGCGAAGAGGAAGAAAAGAAGTGAACAACACGACTGATAAACACATTCCATTCCCTTTCTCTATTCTGTCTCTCTCAATAATCATATGGGAAGAACGACGGACTCGTTCACTCTGATAAGAATCCAATGACCAAACCGATTGAAGAGATGCCTACAGGGACAATAGAATGACGTGACCTTTTACTCTTGCAGGGATTGAAGGGAAAATGACACGTATTACAAAGAGATGCTTCTGAATGATCTTACCCTGTCAGAAGTGATTAGAATGAGGAGAGATACTTCGCAATTCTACCCTCTCATATCTTTACTCAATGAGATAGTATGGATAATAAGGAGAGTCTCTCATCTCATTCCACTTTTAACGATGATCCTCGTAGTTTATCATTTTATGAGCGGGAGCAAACTGATGATTATTCTTGTCACGAATATTCGTAGAAAGACAGGACAAAGTTCAGTGATTGGGAAGGCTTTCGAACAAACAAGAGCGTATTCTACCCTTTCGATGCCTAGGGCTGAAAGACCGGAAACAATTGTTGGAGAATTTGTTGTTGAGGCAGAGTGAAGAATGAAGGGGGAGGGCTTCCCCCTCAGATCCTAGTCTAACGAAGAAAATAACACTTACGAGTCTGTCGCTACCTTTGTATTTCTCAATCGATATCCAAAGTGTTTTCAATTTCTCCACTTCCTTCATTCATTGAATTTAAGTGGGAGTTCGGATCTAAGAGTGGGAGAATCTTCCTCTTAGCTATTACACTCATTCTTTCACTCGAGATGAACGATGCGGAAATGTAGATGAATATAGAGAAATAATGATCGAGAAGATGTGAAGATGAGCTTTTCTCTTGTTTACATCGAAATCTCTCGATGGAGATATCAAATCGTCCTTTTCTTCCTCATCCACTCTCACACTTTCGTGACGTCTCATTCAATGGCTAGCGAAAACAATGAAAAATGTGAACGAGGAATGTTCTCACTCTTTCCTATCACACGGTCATTCATCACGTCGAAATTGTACGTGTGATCAAAAGGATTAGAAGAGGAAGGACGAAAGATCATCATCAACATTCCATTTGAATATCGAACATCATCTATAGAAGATATCTCACATCGTAAAACTCTTGTGGGGAATTGCGGGGGAGGAAGGGGATCCATCCCTCTCTTAACTCCTCCCCTTCTTCAACTCATCCAATCCCTCGTTGCAATGGGCGGAGTAATGCGGGGGCTTCTCCTTTAGATCCTCTAGAATCTATCCCTCTTCTCATCCATCTCATCCCTTCACTCCCATTCACGTTCCCTTTATCCTACTGTTTCTGTCCTCGATCTTCAATAATCTCCTTTGCTTCTTTCATCTTCTCCCTATCTGGAATTGAACTGATCGTGTGCATAGCTGTGCCAACTCTTCACTGTTTTCCGTGCCCTTTCCACCTCATATCCACTGTGTTTCTTTCCTCCAAGTCATTCCTCGATCAATAATAATCAGAACCTACCGTAATCATGTCTGACGTCGAGGATGAATACGTTGATGAGGAGGAGCAGGAAGAAGAAGATGAACAGGAAGAATCTCAGGTGAGGGAAGGGAAGGGGATATTCAAATTTCGAGCGTTTTATTTAAAAAATCCAAAAAGTTTGCAAGGCTGTATGAAAATGCAGAACTTAACTTCATTCCTAATCCACGCTTGATCTCGATCATTCATGGGAAATAATGCATGATCTCGTTGTCAATTCCGCATGTATCCCATCTGTTTCTGTCGTTGATCGTTTCTCTTCTCGGAATCTTTTCCACTCCCTCCTCTGCATTACAACTATTTCGCCGATTGGCAGCGAAGGAGGAAAAAGAGAAAAAGAGAAGAAGACTAGCGGAAATGTTACAACGAGACAATCGATTAGAGTAGAGGACATGCGGGAACTTAGATTAGATTCCCATCGAGGGAGTAGATGTAATCTCGATCAATCTCTTCCATTAGGCCATTCCCTTCCCATAGACGTGCACTTACAATGGATATTACACTTGGAATGCGCCATCTATTCTGGGATTGGGGGGGGGGAGAGTCAACAAGGTGTTCGAATGATCAAAGGGACTCAATGGGAATGGTGTTATGGACGAGACATCACGAAATGAAGACAATTTATACACTGTCATGGTACAAAAGAGACACGTGGTGCACAGTCTATCCAATGATGCAACGGTAACAGTCTGGATGAATAACTAATCAATCTCTTAGGCTGAGGCCTCAGAGGCCGAACCCGAGCCAGCTAAGGCTGCTGCTCCTGCTTCCCCTGCTGCTGCTGCCCCTGCTGAGCCTGTGAGAAGAATTGCTGCAGAGACTGTCAAGGTACACTATCCCTTGTGATACCTTAGACTTCCAGAGTTGAACTAATCAGAATAGAATAATTGCTCCTTTACAGTCGCCAACTCCTGGCAGAGCTGCAGCTCCCCCTTCGATCCCTCGTACCGTCCTTAGGAAGCAACAGTTGTACTCTGCTGGAAAGCCATCAACTGTCCACACTAAGGATAAGTTGATGAGGTGAGAGAAGGAATCTCTATGATCTATTCTGATCCATTCCATTGTAGATCCGAGGGAATCATCCCCATCCAGGCTGGATCCAACAAGTATGCGTCCCAGAAGGGAATGACTGGTAAGGAAAACAATTATCTAATCAATCGATAATCATTCCCTTATCAGGATTCGGAGTTCCCCGTGACGTCATCGATAAGGTCAAGTCGGAGAATCTCGCTGAGGTACGGTAGAGTGTCAATTATCGATTGATTGAGGGCTTGAGATGCAATTAATGAAATGTTTCATTGTAGATTACCGATGAGAAGAAGATCGAGGCTCTCAAGTGCTCCACTTGGCTGCAGTCCGGCACCAATAAATTTGCGTCCCAAAAGGGACAGACTGGTCAGTAGTTTTTCCATCATCATTTTCCGTGGTCGATTCAACGTGAATCAATCCTTCTCAGGCTTCGGAGCCGTTCGTGATGTCAACTACAAGACGAAGGGAACCGGAGGAGCTCAGGAGGTAACGATGATTAAACAATCATGTCGAAATGAAGTTCGAGAAGTCTTAAAAAACAATAACTATTCAGGTTCCTGAAGAAAAGGCACGTGCCACCGATGGAATCGTTCCTCTTCAATCGGGAACTAACAAGCTGGCCTCTCAGAAGGGAATGACTGGAATGGGAATGCCAAGAATTGTTGATGGTTAGTTCATTTTCCATTTCATAGCATTTCAAATCATTCAACTCAATAAATGAATATCATTTTAGTGCGCAAGACCGACGATCAGAACCGCGACTCGCAAGGATTCGTCCATCTCCAGATGGTAAGAATACTTCATTTATCCAGTCGAATTGAATAATTGATCTTTGATCTTTCCAGGGAACCAACCGATTCGCCAATCAATCTGGAATGACTGGATTCGGAATGCCCAGAAGAGAAATCACCCACTACAAGGTTAGAAGACTCTAGATTGATCTTTGATCTCTATTATCTTATTCAGGACGAAGTGAGAGGAGAAATGCCCCATGACGAGTCGACGACCTCCAGACAAACCACAGGATGGAAGGAGGGTCAGTTACATCCATTACACTTCATTATCTGATCTTTGATCTCTTCAGGAGCCAACCAGTCCGGTATGGCTTTCGGAGCTTTCCGTAACAACACCGTCTTCAACCTCCAGGCCCAGGCAAGTTTCATTGAAAACCTTTCAGTTAATTATAACCTTAATTTCAGGAGCAGCGCTCTCAGGGTATGATCCCCTACCAGATGGGAGTCAACTTCCTCGATTCACAGGCTGGAAAGACCGGATTTGGAATGCCCCGTCAGGTATCACAGTTGTTCATTGATGCTTCTAACTTATCGCCTCTTCTATATCATAAATCACTTCAGACATACACTCCGTTCGTTGATGATGGACATGAGGAACTTCCCGCTGATCTTGCCCGTAGACCCGAAGTTCCCTTCTGGTCTGGAATGGAAACCGAATTCGCTTCCCAGGTACGATCCCTACCCTCTCCCCATTTATTCATTTTTCTCCATTCAGGTTGGTATGTCTGCCTTCGGAACTCCCCGTGACGTCCGTGGTGAATATGTTCGAAGACTGTGGTAAAAAGAGTGGGACTGGAAAGCGTCGCCCAACTTGTTCCATTTCAACAGTAACAGCTATCGCTAGCCTTCCCTTCCCTCCTCCCTATCCTATCACATTTATATTTGTGTAAATTCAATAAAAAGCCTAGTCTATCTGTCTATCTACAATTGCCTTTCACTGTTCTGTCTATTCTCTATCAATCGTCAGATTACACATAAAGTGAATTCCTGTGGAAACGTTGTCTCTTCCTGCATAAAGTTGCCATGTCAACCAGGGGGGAAATCGCATGATGGAAAGGGGGTTTGAATCTCCCTCGCTCGTCTCTTATTCGTGTTCCCATGGAGACACTGGTGCACACACGAAATCTCACTTAGAAGTCTCCCTTGTCTTATTAGTGTCCTCTTTTCGTCATCAATCGATTCAATGACATCGTCAGAAGGACAGAAAATCGATGGACTTCTCAAGGCGCTTCGTCTCTTCTCAGCTAATGAAATTGATTCGGCTGAGAATGAAGCAGGAGAAATACTGAGGAAGAATCCTCTTGACCAGGTACTCATTCCACTCCATTTTTGATTGATTAGGACTGAAAAGTTCAATGAGGGATTTCTTCCCCTTCCTCTCTTTCCTCTCTTTCTCTTCTTGCTTTGACTCGGCTGGCATCTAGCGTGGTTGTAATAAACGGAGCGAAGGAGGAGTAGAAAGGAGGAGGAGGAGGAGAAGAAGAAGGAGGAGAAGGAGGAGGAGGATGAGGGAGGAAGAGAGACAGGTGTTTCCAATGGAAGGGAGAAGAGGAAAGTGAGGGAAGGGAAGACTAAGAGAATCGGAGAGAATTGGATAGTGAGGAGGGGATGGATAGTGAAGAGGATTCGAGAGGTTTAGACAAAAGAGATGGGGATAGAGATCAAGACATTGAAGAGAGTCTAGAGAGTGAAAGATAGACGAGAGAGTATGGGATCAAATGAGAGTTCATTCGAGTATTGGCGCATTCTTGCTGTAAGAATGCCGCAGATGCTGAAAGGGAAAGAGAGAAGATGGAGGAGGAATGGAAATAACGAAAAAGATGAAACAATGAAGATAGAAATCGATTACACAGTAGATAAATTATGAAAACAAGCTAACCACAAAATTGATCTTCGATCCTTGATCAGGCTGCTTGGACACTCAAACTCTCATGTCTCGCTGATAAATTCTATGTGGATGAACTGGAGAATAATGATATTGGATTGGCTGAGCAAGTTATCGACACACAGGTATATTGCAATGATTCATTCACCAATGGCTGTAGAAAATGATAACCTTGAAACTGCCAGAGATGTCATTTATGAAAAATATATTAAGATAATCGCTCCAAATGCTCGTCCGGGTACATCATTCGCTCGTCCTTCCACTTCATCAAGAGCTGCCAATCCTATTCTAAGGTATTCTATCCATTCAATCATCCCAATTGTAATTCATTTTACTCAGACCAACATCGTCCACTGGTCGTCCTCTTACTGGAGTAGTCAGACCAATGAGTTCAGCTAGACCAGGGACTATGGAACAGGTTAGATATTGGTATCTAGGATGCATATTTGGAAAACTCGGAAAGATTAAATGACGTTATAATTACAGGCGGTTCGTACTTCTCGCACATCGAAGACTGCCCGCGCAGTTTCCTCTCAAACTGCGAGATTCGTTAGATTGGGAACTGCATCGATGGCTTCGTCTGCTGATGGTTAGAAGACGATGATTCAATGGGACAAAGTACATTTCCAGGTCCCTTCGTTAATCTCGCTCGTCTTAACGTTGAAAAATACGCAAAGGATCCAGAGGTCACAAATGAAACACTGATGTCATAAATCCATAATTTATAGGTGAATCGCCAACTCTTCGAATACGTATTCTACCTCGAAGGAGACATTAAAATCGCTCATCAGGTACGGATCATGCTAATAGGTTGCGAATATAGAAGAAACATTAAAGATAGCTGCAATCGCAACGAAAGAGGCTGAATTCGGAGATTGGTATTGGAAGAATCAACTTGGAAAGTGCTATTACCGGTAAGAATCAGTTTTCGCGACGCATTCTTCTTTGACGATAATCTTTCATGCTGGAGAAAACATTTTGCAGGCTTGGAATGCTGAAAGACGCTGAACAACAATTCAATTCGTCCATCAAGACATTCATACATCCTGAGACGTACGCTTATCTGGCTAAAGTAAGTTGAGGACGTCAAATGATAATAATACAGACATTCGATAAGATAGAGTTTCCTGTTGAGGTGCATGCTCGTCTCGATCAACCCGGTCAGACGATCAAAGATTATCAAGATGGATTAGAGATATTCCCTGATGATATCACACTTATGATCGGATTGGCAAGAACTTATGAGGTTACTTGATGCTTCAATCATATAAATATTCCACGATTACAGCGTCTCAACCAAATGGATGAATCAGTGGCAACTTACAAAAAAGTGGCGAAGACCAAAGTGAATATCCCATCGAATGGAAGAGATAGAAGAAGTAAATTCTTTCAGGCGAATGACATCGAATCGATCGCTTGCATTGCCACTGATTACTTCTACGACGATCAACCTGAAGTTGCACTCAGTTATTATCGGTTTGTTTTAATTTCGTGAAAATTCGGCATCGACTAAAAGGTGAAATACACATCGTGAAACATATCCCTTTTTAGTCGCATCATGCAAATGGGAATAACTACTCCGGAACTCTTCATGAACGTTGGTCTATGTTGCTTCTACTCACAACAATTCGATATCGCCATCGCATGCATTGGTACGAGTGAATACTTATTCTCGTGTGAAATATGATGTCTTTCGCTGAATTGAATTGGCTGAATTGGACTGAATTGGCACTGAATTGGCCTAGTAATCAATGGCCTAGCAATCATCTCCCGCAGGACGCGCCTTGATTAACGGGATAACCCTTACCTTTTCCACTGGATTCCGTATAAATGAGTTTGATCAGAGCGTGCTCATCAAGAAATGGAGAAGGAAATCGCAGCTGATGTGTGGTACAACACGGGACAGATTGCATTGGTTTGTTTATTTACAATATTCGTTCGATTTCTCAGCGTATAAATAAATATTGCAGAATATCGGTGACGTGAAGATGGCAACTCGCTGTTTTCGTCTCGCTCTCACTTGTGATGCCGACCATGCTGAGAGTTTGACGAATCTAGGAGTTATTATGATGAAACAAGGTCAGAGATTCCTAGTGAGTGAGAAGACAGTGAGATTGCAGATAAATGGGAACAGGCTCGTTCTCTCTTTTATTCTGCAGTTGCCAAGGCTCCTCATCAATTTGAACCTCATTTCAATCTTGCTCTTCTCTGTGAACAGGTAGCCAATTTAGTTGCTCGTTCTGTGAAATGGATACAAAGTATATGGTTCAGGATGGATTCTACTCTGAAGCTCGTCACTTTATTATGAAAGCTCTCGAACTTTTCCCTGATCACTGTCCATCTCAGAAACTGTTCGAGAAGATTGAAATTCTATACAGACTTGTATGATCTTGTGATATTTGGTTTGTGCTTATTTTTTGACTATGATAAACGCATATTATTGGTAAAATCACGAAAAACACAGGAAAATGTGAAAGATGAACATAATTTACATTTATTGTATACTTAATTGCCAAATAGATATATAAGTTCTTCATATTTGAATAATAATACGAAATACGAAAATTGTAAAGTAAAGTTGAACTTTGACCCTCGTGCTTGTGCTGTTCACCTTTGAAACCTCAAAAAGTAGTGGACTAACTGACCGACTGAACGAAATCTTTCACTATTTCCTCGTTAGAAAGAATGAGATGCATCTCCAAAGAAAGAGAGAACTTTTCTTTCTCTCTATCGTCTTTACCCTTTTTCGTCCCTTATCTCTCACTTCTCCATTGCATTTCCCTTATCTTCGTTAGAGTACACACATTCATCATTCTCACTATCAGTTTCAATTAATTACTGCACGTTTTCATCCTTTCCTCTTCAGGAAAATGCTAATTTTACTATTCTTTTCAATATCCCTCACATTGGCTCGACCAGAACAAGTAAGTCCCATCACTTTCACTTTTGTGAAACCTAATCAATTAGTGAACACTACTCCACATTCAAAGACTTGTTTCTATCTTCTTTCATTTATCTAAAATTAATGAACTAATATCAATGTAAATATTCGAGTCAGCATGCTCCATTCTTCCCTCTGTCAAATGTCCATGGGGAGTTGTGACGATGAATAAAATACAATGTGAGAAGGGATTCAGACATATTACTTGTGGAGTCAGTCTCAAGAGAGGAGAACAACATGGAGGTATCTTATTCTTATTGCGAAACATTTGCAAAAATTGCTAAATTAATGCTCGATCTGCTCATTTCAACTCAATCATTATTCACAAGTTCGATAGAGAATGCACCTTTCAATTTCCTTTTGATCTCTTATCAAACAAATTCTTCCCGTTCCAATTCCTCATTGCTCTTCTAATCAACCTAATTGGCCACCATATCACTTTCCCTTATTCTCTCTTTTCTTCCTCTCTTCATCGTCCCTTCTCTCTTCTCTTCGTTGATCGTGTGACGACGCCTTTCCCTCTCTCTTTCATTTGTCACTTCTCTAAGCCTTTCGCAAAAAAGGATTAGCTCATCTTACGATTATCAATTGGCAATGATCAATAGATGACCTCAGCTAATTGAATGAATAAAATGATGGAGATCGCGCCAATTGCATTGTTTAGAGTGGATAATCGACAATGAAGCTCGTCTATCCAACGTGAGAAAGACTAAACCAGACGATCGAGTTTGTTGGAAGAGAACTGACGAAAGATTGCAAGTTTTCTGTCCCGATAACAAGGAATGTGAGGTAGCTCCAATTTCATTTTCCAATACAACTTTCACTTTCAGTCTTTGACAATTTCTGATGTCGTGAAAATATGTGATGCTGAGAATGCTACAAAGGTATACTGTTTCAATGTGTAAATAATTTTCAAAAAATCGCTTTGCAGGCTCTGCCAAGCGGTTCGTCACTTCTTCTTAGATATCAAGAATGAAAACGTCATCTATTCTCGTTTCAGGAACATCTTCTGCTTGTGAGAATACAAAGACGACGGCATCATGTAATGGGGTGATCACATCGATAACAAAAGATGAATGTGATAAGGGATTCCACTATCTTTATTGTGGATGGACAGCTGTCAAGGAACACGGTTGGGAGCATACAAAAATATGAATATGATCTCCATTTCTCAGGTGAATGGAAATACACTGGAAAGGCAAAACATTTTCTGTACGGAGGAATTCCCGAGCCATGCCGAATAGTGAACGATACATCGATTGTCACCATGTGCAGTGAGGAAAATTGCAAAGTTAGACTCTGTTAGACTCAATTAAAATCGACAACACCATTTTTAGGATGAAAAATGGCGTGAGAACATGCTCAAATTGTGTGCAGCGAAGATCACTCCGACTGAATTAACTGTGAGTTGAATAAACTCTCATTCAGACTTATTTCTTGCTCTTCAGACAACGAAAGCTCCCTCTGTCGATAATGGTCCGTTCAAACAGGATTGGTTCCATTCAGAAGAAGATTTACTGCAAAATATGGTCGAGATTGAAGAAAAGGTTCGATATCGCCCAATAATCAATGAAATATTTGTATTGATTCAGAGTGTGGAACTCTCTCATTCTACATTATTGAATGCAGGAGAGAAGAATGAAGAAGATGAAGGAACAGATGAATTGAGTTCACGTCTATCTCGACATGGAAGGAAAACGGATCCTATCGTTGAATTACTCAATCGAGTGAGAGTTCAAAGATCAATTATCAAAGCTAAAACTATCTTTCAAGGGTCTCGCTCGGAATGATCTAACTCTGCAAGGAATCGCAGACAATCTAATGACACTCACTCATAAGGTACGATCCATAACGGAAAATTGCAAGTTCAATCATATTTCAGGTGCAAAACATCAGTGATTCAGTGAATAAATTGGAGAATGCAAAAGTGGAGAACGAATTTTGAGTATTACATTATTATTTTTGATTGAATTCATAATTTGAAGGCCTCTCAAACGACCAAAAGTCTTCACTGGACCAAATTGGAAAGCCTTAAAGAACTGTTCCCTTATTATAGCCGCGCTAATTACATTTGGAATTATAATCTGGTTGATTCGATTCTGCAAAAAGACGGTATGTACAGTTACGCATTTTTCATTGAGAACAAAAAAGCGCAGGCTAGAAAACGTACTCCTCTTCCCGATTTGACTCCTATTGAGAATGGAGAAAGAGCGTATGTCTCCTCTCTTCAGGTAGTGTATCTCCTCTTCTCCCTTCTTCAATATTTTATTCATTAGATAATAACTGAATCGTCCCGTCATTCTCTTCTTCGTGATGATTCCATTCGTCGATCGACTCATATTCGAGATGATAAAGAAGGAGGACAAAGGAAGAGTTTCTTCCTCGATGATAATAACATGCAGAGTATCATTGCCGAAGCGAGAGATATGCAATTGAAGGAAGATCACGAGAGTGAAATGTAGAGAGAAAGAGAAGATAAGAAGTATTTGTAATCACTTTGTACATGGAAATGAACGATTTATCAATGGTATCTACACTCGTTCCATACACAATCCAATCCGTTCCATTTCACTTGCAGTAGGGAACCGGATGACAAGGAACTGTGAAGCATTTGACCTGTAGAGATTATTTATTTGAACTATCAATATTATTGACTTCCATACCTCTTTCATGAAGCAGATCTGTCCATCGGGGCAATGCACTCTATCACACGAATTGGGAACGGAAGGTTTTCTGAATGAAGAGGGAGGCATCTCTGCATTGTTGAATGCCTTCGATTCAGCCCAATGAGGAGAAGAAGGAGGAGCAGGGGGAGAAGGAGTGAGGGAACGGAAGGAAGGAGCTTCTCTCTCTACGAATACAGAGATAGTTCGAGGTTCTTCGATTGGTTCGGGAGACCACGAAGAGGGAATTGTAGTTGTGATCCATTTGGTGGAGAGATCAACTGGAAATGTTATAGTGTGTCTTTTCTGTTTCATATATTTCAATCCTTAATGAAACATACAAGTGACTCTTCTACAAGTCGGCCCATCGAATGCATTCACACATTGCTCATCAGGGGCACAATTGAGAGAGGAGCAACTCGGTTTCGGGGGACGGGTAGTGGCTGAAAAAATGTAAAATATCGATCCCCAAATGATGTGTTGATATTACCAATTGCAGCAGGAGGTTCATCGATTGATGCCTGCACTTGAGTTTGCTCTGAAATCGATCAACTTTATTTGCAAACAACTTTCAATCCCATAGCGTTCGTCGTTATCTCGCTACTTGTTTTTGTCCAATTTCTCTCTCTTTCTCTCTCTATCTCGGAACCGTTCCAATGGACTGTAAATGGGAGGAGAGGGTAAGGGAATCATTGGGTGGAGTGTCGCATTTAATGTGAAAACTCGATTAGTACAAAAAAGGTGAAGGTTACGGGGTGTTTTCAGTTTTCAAACTCTTTCTTGCACGTTTCAATAGTGACCTTTTGTATTCAGAAAAGGAAAGATTAAGATTGAAATATAGATACTCACTAACGAAGACGGGCCAGCAGAATGCTCCTTCGGGCATTTCCATACACGAACTTCCCTCGGGACATTGAAGACTGCGACACGAAAGAGGAGCTGAAGATACGGATAATAATTTATATTGTTATCAATATCTAACGGTACCGATCAAGTTGCAAAACACCATGATATCTGACTGATTGAAATACAAAAGAGAAAAGAAGATATTTGAATAATGAAGGCAGAATAATAACCTAATATCAGTTGAACATCATTTATGATTATATAATAACTTACTGTCGCTGAACTCGATGACTCTTGCACTGATTGCAGTGATGAAGAGAAGAAGGAGAAACATCTTCTGAGAGCTACAATTTATTGTTTATGGAAATGGAAAGGAAGTGCTTCGTAGTACAAATTACAACTACACGGAGAGTGAAAGCAGAATTGGTACAACTGTTTCGGAAGGGAGAAAGAAGTGATGAATTGTCTCTGGGAATGGATTAGTTTCATCTAGATGAACTGTTTAAGGCGGAGCTGAAATGAACGGGTAAAAATACCGAGAACGTCTCCATTTTTCATTGGCAGTAACAGCTTTCGATCAAGGTTAGAGAAGAATTGCGAATGAGAGTTAGATAGGGAATATTCAATGTCGAATGTGACTTCCGCGTATCGAATTTTCTTTCTAACATGATGAAGAAAGAAGAATAAATTAATTAGCGGCGAAATCAATCAAGGAAAACGTATGTACATTGCTCACGATTATCGGAAACTGCTTTCATGTGAAACTGCCATGATTACAATAAAAAGTTTGGATAAGTTTATGTGAGTGAAGAATACAACATGTATTTCAGGGGCAAGGTGGACCACCGGTACACGAGGTTGTGGGAATCTCCGTTGATGGAGAGGTGACATCTTGTGACGATGTCGTCGATGTGGCATCAGTGGAAGAAGAAGGAGAGGTTCCATCCGTAGCAGGACTTCCAGTCGTCACTGTGCCTTCGGATGCCGCTTCAGTGGTTGACTGAGTAGCTTCAGTCGGACCAGTTGTCGTGGTCTGTACTTCTTCCGTGGTGGTGGAACCAGTGAATGGAGCTTCAGTAGTAGTTGTACCCGTGAAAGGAGCTTCAGTGGTAGTAGTGCCTGTGAATGGTTCCACGGTAGTAGTCGATCCAGTGAATGGTTCTTCTGGCTTATCCGTCTGTCCAGTTGGTTCATCAGGGGAAGGAGTGGTAGGAGCAAGATCGACATCCTGTCCACATACAGCTGGAGTATAAACTCCTTCCGTCATGCACTTCAGAGCTTTACTGAGGGTCGCAGTCTGAAATGATTTGTAAGTTTCTGTAGATAATAAATATTTTAGGTTTTAGGTAAATATTCACTGACCTGATTTTTTACATTCGATGCATCATTGACAAGTTTAGTGGAAGTGTTTTTGAGAGACTCGCATAGATCAAACATTTCAGTGAGATTCGATTGAGCATCATAGTACAATGCATCGAAATCCTGAAATCCCAGACATGTTGTAATCGATTTAGTTAAAAAAACACAATAACCATTTTTTTCCTGCCACATTTCGAAACAAGTTCCAAATAATTTAAACAATTTTAGATTGAAACTCACGGTGTTGAATTGGTCCTCCTCTTGGTTAATCAAATTCTCGTTGTTTTTCAGATCAGTAACATTCTGACTCAATGCCGAGATTTCGTCTTCTAGAAATCCAACGTCAACGAAGGAAACTGCAGACTGAAATTATGATGGAACTAATGATTAAATATATTTAGCACTAGCCTTACATAGTGCCAGAAAACGATGAATCAGATAAAAAAATAAAATTAAAATAATAGCCATAAGGAGAACACTATTTCAATGGTGAAGAACAAACCTGAGGAATGGCTAGACTGAAGGTACATTTCTTATCATCACAAGTGAATCCAAGATCGGCTGTATTGACTGAATCAGCTGCACTAATTAGTGGAATTAGCAGTAGAATAGAGAAGAGAAACATTCCCATGACGAATCGAGAGAGTGGGAAGCTTCTTCTCCCTATCATCCATTGATTCCATTCTATCGATAAGACAGGGTGGGGCTCATAATGGGCAATGAATGGAGAGAGAAGTCATTGATAACAGCTGCTGAACTTATCGATTGAATCGAAGTTATTGAACTGAGGAAAGACTTTATCGATTCAAGTAAGGAGCATGTCAGACATGAGATCAATGTCTCCATCAATGATCACCGGTCCTCCTTCATTTCCCGTTCCACTCCCTTCTCCACTTCCCTCCTCTCCACTTCCCTCATGTCCACTACCCTCCATAGTAGTAGTCGATGGAGTCTCAGTAGAAGGAGTGTCAGTGGAAGGGAGATCAGTCGGAGGGGAGTAGCAAGTAGATGGAAGTCCTCCATTAACCATACATTTGAGTGCATCACTCAATGATTGAGTCTGAGATTATACAAATAGTCGAGAAAATAGTGATAAGAATGAGAAGAACAGATGTGAACGATATTGGTTAATCAAAAACGTTTGCGAATTTTGCCTTTTCTTTGAATACACGTAAATAATAGTATTATTCAAAACCTCGTTTTTCTTCTTGCCGGATTGCTTCAGAAGATTGTCTGAAGATTTCTTCAGTTCAGCACTCAATTCAAACATTTCGTTCAGATCGGAGATCGCATCGTCTGATATTTCTTTGAAATCCTAAATTATTAAAATTATAGGTCTGAGGCTGAGGAAGAAGCTATTTACATTTTGAAATTCATCTGTCGAATTTGCCACGAATTCTCCGCTGAATCTCAGATCCGTCATATTTCCATTGAGTCGATCGATCTCCAATTCAAGAAGAGGAACGTCGACGAATGTGACAGAAACCTGAACTGAGAATTTAAATATGTGCAGAGAAAGTTCGAGCAAATAAATTTTATGAACAACATACAATGGGCGAGGTTCAAAACAATAAATTGCTTGCGTCTTTCACGAATCAAAACATTCACCTTTGGTATCTCAAGAGAGAAAGTGCACATATTCGCATCACAAGTGTATTCCAAGTCAGCAGTCGATCCTTCCCCTTCCCCTTCATCATCAGCGTATACGAGTGAAATGAAAAGGAGAAAACATACAATCTGATATCTCATTCTGGATCAATCCACGAGCCACTCCCTCTTCCGGTTTCTTTTATTCAAGTGGAAACAAGGTGGGGCATCCACACAATGATGTTTCAAAACTGGGCGTGGTATGGTACAGAACATAGATAATTAGTGTCGTATACGTGGCGCCAAAGGAAGAGATGAGTAGATGGGAAATAATTTATCGATAATAAATGCCTATTCTCGATGCGATCTACTGGCAAGTAGGCACGGGAGGGCACGGTCCACTGTAGCATCGGACCTGAAATTAGAGAATCTATTTCGTGACAGTATTTTAATCTTACATCCTTCATTCGACAAGTTTGTCCTCGTGGACATCTCACTGATGCACAGCTAGGAGGAAGAGATGGACCTGCCATTGCATTAGTCGTATTCCATCGTTCCTAGAACAATGACTAACCAGGTCCACTGCTTTGAGTGGTTGTCACTACATCAACACATCTGTATTGACTGGGAGGACATGGAGCACGAGAACACGCCAGAGGAATCTCTTGACACGTCTGGTCTGGACGGCAGTAAGAAGAACCACATTGACCTGGAAGATGAGTGACTCAGAAATTTCAGAGGAAATGACAGCACCGTACCAGCAGACGGCCCATCCCCTGCACAAGAGTATATAGGAGGAGGACAGGGAAGACGAGAGCAGCCAACCATTGCCACTTGACACGTCTCTCCCTCTGCACAAACCATTCCATCGGGACCGCATGAATTGGGAAGGGACGGAGCGGGGGGAGCTGAAGAAGAAATGATGATGAGGGCTAGTTTCTTTCCATGTCTCAAAAATTATGAGATGATTACTCACAAGTGGCTCCAGGAAGAAGCACGCACACTTTTCTATCGGGAGGACAGGGAGGACGAGAGCAAGATACTTTGATTGTATTGCATGTTTCGGATGATGAACAGTATTGATCACCACAGGTTGGAGGAGGAACTGATGAAGAAGTTTACTCGTTCGTTCACTGGACTGAATAATCCACCAGAAGAGGTTACTCACTTGTGTGTGGGGCCATACAGAAATAAGAAGTGGGTTCACAAGGAGATCGAGTACAGGGAACATCGATACGTTGACATGTCCATGCTGGATGACATGAAGTGTCACCACAAGGGATAGAGTTGTCTGCAAGAAGTTAGTCACAATCAGTCAAACGATGCGTTGAAGATGTACCAGTTGTAGTCATCTCTGTAGTCGAATATTGAACAGGAGGAGGGCATTGATTGGCCTTCACACAAGCTCTGCTATTCGTCTCTCGGAAGAATCCCTCAGCACACTGACACTTGGGAGCTCCACAGACGAAGGAACACTGTTTGGACTGAACGAGAGAAGATTGACTCTTTAATGAGAAGTCCACTGACGAATTGTTCTTCTCCGCAGTTCTTCTCAAAACAGGCATTCGAGCACTTCTTAAAAACTTCGTTCGGCCCACATCCTGATAAAAGATTCTTAGGAAGTACGAAAAAGAGGGAAATTTACCATCATCGATCTTGCATACTGGTCCATTAATCGCATCTGCCGCACACTTCTGTCCTCTTCGACAACGTCGAGTACAGCGAGGGATGATCGGATCTGAATGAAGTTTTTGATTTTTTATTATTTTCAGATTGGATAGGATGTCCCTTACCAACGGGAGCTTTCTTGCATACTGCACCCAACGCTTCATTCACACAATATTCTCCATCAAGACATCTTAGATTGTCGCAAGTGATCGAAGGCATCACTGGGTCTGAATTGAATTCGATTTGCTAAAAATGATAATTGAGGTACCGATATGCACTGGTGCACATTCCATTCCATTGCCAGAATTGATGCAGGTTAGTCCAGAAGGACAATCAGACTGAACGTAGCAGGAAGGACCACGGGGAGGAATCGGGTCTGAACGAGGAATACAATATTTAAAAATGATACTAAAATTTCATCCAAACTAACCAACTGGTGTAGGAACGCATTTGGGAAATCCTTCACTTTCAGTGCAATATTCTCCATCCTTGCACTTGAGATTGTCACACGTAATAGTGGGACGGGGAGGATCTAAATTATTAATTATCTCTTACAAAATCATTTACTCTGCTCACCGATATTAACATTCTTGCATTCGAATCCATATGGTCCCTCGATGCAGCCCATTCCAGGGGGACAAGGAGATGAGGCTGAACAAATGGGACCAGTGGGAGGAATAGGGTCTGAATAGGGTAATCGAATGATGGAACTAGGGTTGAGTTCACCAGTAGGGATAGGGATGCAAGATGCTCCATTATCTCCCTCAATACATTGAGTCATCGGAGCACAGAGAAGAAGAGCACAAGTGGTTGGAGGAGGAATATCACCTGGAAGATATAACTATAGATTAGGATAAATTCCTCATATCTGTGCATGAACATACTCTGATCGCATCTCGCTCCATTCCTGTAATCTTCTTTACATACTTTAGGTGAAGGACACTCGATGGATGAACACTTCAAGACAGTAGATGGACCTTACAAATGCTTCAGTCGAAAGATGGAGAAAGTCAACGCTCACCAGGATTTATTCCACTCTTTACGCAGGTTGGCCAACTTTTGTAGAATATGCATCGATATCCGTATGAACACTTGAAATTTTTGCAATCGCTCACTAAATAGATCTCATTTTTCAAACACAATTAGCGATTCACTCACTAATGGAATCACATTGATTCTTATTGATACACTCGCCACTTCTCGGATCTCTGAAGAATCCCGATGAGCATTGACACGATGGAGGACCACATGACTTTACGCATGTCTGAAGGATATCGGATATATCAATGGAATCCATTCGATGACCAACCGGATTTGGATTCTCACAGGTTTGCTCACATCGACTACTGCATGTCTTCCATACTTCATTCATCTTCCCACATTGTTGATATTGAGCATTGAGTGAAGGAACGAAGAGAAGGATAATTCCTATTAGAATGATCATTCTGAAAGGAAGCAATGAAGATAAGTGAATGAATGAGTTAAGATCAAGAGACCGCCCCGTTTTTTATACTACTTGATCAGCGAATCAATCTGCTCTACATAGATACCCGGATCTTTTCTCAGTTCAAGGGAAGAAATGGTTCCACGCGTTCTTGTTTTCACCCTTTCATTGGATAGAAAGTGTTCAACGAAGAGATGGAAGATGTTTACACAGTTCACACTTGCCAACTGAAGGGAATGAGAGGTCGAATGAGTCACTGAAGGGGAACTGAGATCAAATGACTAGTATTCTGATTCACTATCGAACTCCACACGAACTCTTATGAATCTTTATTTATCTTTCTTTTTATAATCGGCACATAATTCAGAGCGAGGGAACAATTGAGTATGAATTCTGTCAGGAGGATCATTACGAGGGTTTGAGATCGGAAGAGAAAAACAGAGAGAGAGAGAGAGAACAGAAACAGAGTGGAGCACTTGGTTTTCTTTAGAAACGTCTTCTATATCCAGGTGCAGTGACTCCTCTTCTTTGGGCGGGAACACAACGAGGGCCAGTCGACTCCTCTACACAGAGTTCCTCCTGGAGAATAGATAATTGTAGGCGCTTTCAGAGGCGAAGAAAAAGCGATAAATAACCTGGTGGCACGTGAGATTTCTGCATGAAGGAGGGGCAGGAGCACTCACAGTTACCGAAGGAGTGGTTGCTTCGTCCGATTCTGAACAAGTATTATAAATAATGCACTTGTTTTTAATAATTACCTTTTCTAATGGGCCAGCATGCAGCTCCCTTGACTGAATCATCGAAACATTCGTGTTCCGAGGGACAAGTGATCTCAGAGCAGAGAGGAATGTGGACTGAGGGATCAGAAGAGACAGAAGGAGAAACTGAAATCGTCGAGAGTCCACAAAATACTTCCGGTTCATTCATTCACTCAATGGACAGACCCTCATTTCTCTTACTCTAAACTCTTTTTGCTCTTATCCAGTTCTTTCTATTGCTTTCAGTATGGGTGTCACTGTTCTACACTTTCACAGTTGTCCTTGAACTGATAGAAAGAAGAGAATTGAATTGGGAGTGAGAGAAGTTCGAACGGATTACTGATAGAACTCCTCAAGGTTGAGTTTATCACGTAGATGAGTCAGAGATTCCATTAGAGCGAAGGAGGGGAAGGGAACATACCCTCATCAGTAGCATCTCCATCAGCAGCTCTGCAGTAAGGATGTCCCTCGAAGTCAATAGCACAGAGCTCTCCATTACCACAAGTTGTGTGTTCACAGTCTCCATAGGAAGATCCTTCAATCGAATCTTTACGTATTATTCTGAGAAATTTTGGCCCACCAGCGCGAGCTTGGGGCTCATCAGCAACATTATTCTCTTCAGTGGCAGGAGTATCCTCGGGATAGGAAGGTGCAGGAACTGCCGTGGTCACTGTAAGTTCGCCATTATGAATGAAAATAAGGATTTACCTACCATCATTTGGCCGGCAGACTCCTCCATTCTCATCATCAGTGCACTCCTCTCCATCATTGCAAGTCATCTGAGCACACTTGAGAGGCTCGGAGATCGGTTCGACCGGGTCTGAACGAAACAAGAGATACATAGTGGTCAGGAAATAATGTTAGGCATGCAATAATTTTTGATTAGGGCACATACAGATGCAATATCATACCAGTGGGAATGGGATAGCATGAAGCTCCATCGATAGTATCGAAGCATTGATGCATATCAGGGCATGCAGCATTGGCACAAGTCTTTCCAGGGAATACTTGGGGACCTTGGAATACATGCATTCAAGAAGAACAAAGGAGAATCATGCATCATGCAATAATACGAATGTTAATGCATACCTCCCAGAGGCGCCTCACATCTCGCTCCCTCTGGGTGTTCGACACAGGCGCTGCCAGTCAGACAGCTAGTCGCTGCACAAGTTGCTGGTGCTAAAGACAAGATTTTTTTGAGACGTTACGGAAAAAAATATTTGAGGATGAAGTCTTTTCTGAGATACGAGTGACTCACCGTTCTTAGTGCACACAGGTCCATTGTGATTGTCGTTGCAAGCCTCGTTGGGACCACACTGCACATCAGAGCACAGTTGAGCAGAAGATTCACGGCCTGAGAGAGTGAGATGAACATAAATATATTGCCTGGTTTTAACATCGCTCAACATAAATAGATTGCCTAGTCTTACCTTCAGTGCTCGATCTACAGAATGGATCGGATGAGGGGGAATCGCCCTCGAAGCAAGTGAGACCTGAGATATTTCATTGCATCTATCACTCTTTCCAATTACTAACCGAAGGGACAGATGATATCGGCGCAGATCTTTCCATTCTCTGCAGCAGGCACAGCTGAGTCAGCAGAGTATTCAGGTACGGGAGCTCCCGTGAACTCAGGTCCAGTGGGTTCAGGAGCATCAGTGATACCCAGAACTGATGAGGAGTTTGATAGTTGGGAAGGAGAAATTAGTGTTTACCAGAGTTTCTATAGCATCTTGGTCCATCCATTGCAATGACACAACTCCATCCGGGACGACAACGAATAGACGAACAAGAAGAACGAGCACGAGTGTCTAAAAGAGATAAAGTGAAGAGATAACGAGTTGATTCTCACCATAAGGAATGCATTTAGCTCCAACTGAAGTGGAATCATCGCATTTGAATCCCACTCGGCACGTATTCTCGCCGCACTTTCCACCTAGAAAAATGATTGTGTTTGAATTCCGAAATTGCAAATAAGTGTCCTCACCAACAACAACATTGTCTTCATCATCCTGTGCAGATGCAACATCATTATTCTCTGCATTCTGAGCAGAAGGGGCATTGTCAGTGGATGGAGATGCTGTCTGTTCAGGAGTCTCACTGCAATTGATTTATTGCTCATCCGATTTCCATTTTTAAGGGGTCTGACCTGTTCAAATTAATATAAATGGGCTCAGGCGTCTCATCAGGAGTGTAGGCGGGATTGACGGGTGCCGGAGCATCAGTTGGTGTGGCTTCGTACTGCTGAAAAATATATGGTATTTTTATTTGCATATCTCATGGACACCTCAGTAGTTGTGGATTCTTCGTCGATAGGAGAAGCCGAGGGAGGAGCACTCACGTACTGAAATTCAAGGATTAATAAATAATAATAATAGAGATGTAATCCCCAAAGAATGATACTTCAGTAGCGGGAGAATCGGTCTCGGTCGATTCAGTTGTCGTCTCTTGAGTGGACTCGGGAGTCTCAGTCGTGTACACTTCCGTTGTTGTTGTCGTCTCCTGTGATAACACGAGGTTATGAGGATCGTTACCCCTTGTAGCCAACCTCCACAGATGTCTCAGTGGTAGCAGTACATCCATTATTGGCGATGCATTCTCCATATTCATTCCTCACGTATCCATACACACATTGACACTGAGCCGGTGCACAACTGCGAATGCATACCTGAAAAGGGTTTTTGGCATTTCACAGAATTTCGAAGATTCTTCAGTTGTATTCAGTTGTTCACTTGTCTGCATTCAATCAACCCTATAGGTATCCGAGTTGTTACTCTAGATACGAGTAGGAACGGTTGGATTTACAATGAGAAGCATGTTATCCATCGTCATAACAAACAAACTGACCGGATTGGGATTGGTGCAGGTTGGTTCGCAATGGGTCGCACACTGAATGTACTCCTCATTGCTTCTGCAGGTGGGATCAGGGGCATGGGAGGGATTGAAAGCTTGAACTGCATCGGGGGAAGGATCCGAGGGATTGTCTAGAAAATTAGTTTGAAAATTTTCCAATCAGGATAGTCTAGTCTCGAAATGGAAATTCGTTCTGGGCATAACTTTTTCACAGACACGGAAGTTGAAGAGGAAAGGGAAAGGTCACTCTCGTTACATAAACCCATTCACTTTTTGTTGCCCTCTCAACTCTTCCCTTTCCTCATTTCGAATTGGGTGATGAATGGCTGAGTTATTCCGATAATGAGAAATAAAATGGGGCAAGTTATGAATGCCATTTGTATCCCATAACAATTATCCCTTCATTTCTCCATTTCATTTCGATTTGGCAGGATCATTCGAAAGTGAGTGTAAACTGACCATAGGAAGCAGTAGAAACGATGACAATTGCACAAAGTACCTGGAAAGTAGCCGTAAAATCATCCAGTTCAGAGTTGGAAAAAAGCTGAACCGTCAAGCTCAGTCAATAAAATGGTCATGAACACATTCTTTTACTTTCTTTCCTCACTCGAAACGAGGAAAAGTAGAACACCACGAGGGTGAAATAAGACATGGAATGATGCTAATTTGATACGAATTTGAACCCAAACCTTGACCTATCTCGCGTGACTGGATAATTCGAGAAAAATGTGACCAATGAAACATATTTCAGATTTGTGCAGATACTTTTTGCGTTGTATTTTCACTAGTGATTCATAGGACGAATATCCAGAGATGGAAAGCGAGGCTGGATCTTTACGAGGATGCATCATTATTCTCTCTAAATGGCCTCTCCTCGGACCATCGACCACACTTTTAGAGGGCAATCACATTCAGATTGGCAGAAACGCCACTGATGAAAAAAAACACACGGAATCCACAGATACGACAATTTCGGAATCTGATGACAACTAGATGAATCTAGATGATATCAGTTGAAGGTTTGGGAAAAGAAAGGAACTAACCGCTATCCGCCTCATCTCTTGATGTGTGACTGAGTCTGAAAAGTGAAAAGAGTTTATTTAAAGATGTGGTGAAGTGACAAGAAAAAAGTGAAAGGAAGTGATAGATGAGAGTCTCGAAGTAGCAATGGGAAGACGGTAACAAATGGCCCGTTCGCTAGCCATTCAATTGAATGCCCATTGATGAAAGGACGTTCCCATTCCATTCTCAATTCGATCGAAAGTCTCGACTGTGAATATCTTGGAATTTGTCGCGAACGGCCGCAAATTGGAAAGAATAAATAGGGAGCGAGGGATACTCCAGTTCAAGGTTGTGGTGAAGCTCCTTGAGTTCTTCCCCCAATCTCTCCCCCTATCCCCCTTCATACCTATCCATCCCACTCACTATCCCCTTTCCCACCCCCAGTGTCCCTTATATCGGCATGTGCTGATTCATAGTAGAAGAAGTAGTAAGAACGGGGGCTCTAACTGGGTCAGAACTGTTTAGAACGAGGTTCGGATAAGCGAAAGATTGTACTCTTTGCAGTGAGTAACTGGGACAAGAGAAGGTCAACGGAAACGGAGATTAGATGGATTTATCAGTAACATGGTGAAGTTGATTTCTATTTCTTGGGGCATTCCGATTCCTTGATGCATTTCTTCGATACTTCATCTCTTATGAATCTAGAGACACACTTACATCTGTATGCTCCACACCAGTCAGGACACGTCTGCAAAATACTTCAAGTCCACGAGAAAAATCAGTGTTCCGTACCGGATTGGGATTCTGACAAGAGGGTTCACATCCGTTGAAGCATACGTCAAACTCTTCGTTGACTGGGCAATCCGCGTCGACGGGACAAGCAAAGGAAGAGATACAGTTCTGATATTCACAAGTAAAGTAAAAATGGGATAAGTGGTTCATAGTATGAACTTCATAAATTCTCCTTATCCCGCACATAACCAGATCGGCATCTGCATCCACCGGGACCACAGATTTCAGGGCATGTCTGAAGTCACGTCATCGTTCACTTCAATGCCCATTCCCTCACCTTGAACTTATCATTGCACGTTCCTTCACAACCGTTGAAACACACATGGAATTCTTCCTTGTCGCCACACTCTCTGTTGATGGGACATGCGAATGTTGAGATACACTCCTGGATATACATTTATTAGGGTCATTGTCTTATTCAGATCTTACATTCTCATGATTCCTCACATGTCCATATCTGCACTTGCATCCTCCTGGTCCACAAGGTGATGGACAGGCCTTAATTTATGTAATTGTTCCCAGATTTATGAGTATTGTAGATCCTATTTACATTCTTCGAATTACTCGACAACGAATTGAAAACATGGTCTCATTCGTCATTTCGACCACCCTCTTTCCTTTCTACTCGTACTCAATTCCATCGCATAGCTGAGATTGCGCGGCGAGATAAGAGAAGAATGGTTAGAGTTACGAGCATTCCGACTACTTTATGGAACTCTAGCGGAATTCACGCGATCTATGACGGAGAAATGGCGGGAAGGAAGGGATTTGACAATGCTCTGGTGTGTGCATCCATCTTGGATCCAAGCAAAAAGGGGTTTCCAAGTTGGATCCAAGTACAGTATCACGACCTCGAGAATCCAAGTTGGATCCAAGTAGAATTCCAACTTGGATCCAAGCTGATCCTACCCGTCGAGTCCAACACGCACTCAGCCGTCCCACTTTTCAGCATTGTTCTGACTGCCTTAGGGCACGAGTGCAATTGACTGTCTACGGTCCCCAGTAGGACCGAATTTTGGATGTGACCGGCCCGACATGGTCTAACCGTGCGGGGCCTTTGGTTACTGTATGAGGTTACTGTACCCATCAATCAATAAAAACAACTTTCGAAAACCCGTTTCCAAGTTGGATCCAGGCAGAATTCCAAGTTGGATCCAAGCAAAAATCCAAGTTGGATCCAAGCAAAAATCCAACTTGGATCCGAGCAAAAGTCCAAGTTGCCCCCAGGCCTGGACGCAACTTCGAAATTTGCTTGGATCCAAGTTGGATTCGCACACCAGAGTGGAAGATAGATCGAAGGAACTTACGATGGACTTGTTCTTGCAAGTTCCCTCACAGCTATTGAAGCAGTCATCCCACACCTACAACATATCAATAAGTACGATCTTGAGAAGATCGGAACGAAAAAAATGACTTCGTTCCGTTTGGTGCAGTAATTTTCCGTCGTCGCACAACCGAGTGCAATCACAATGATCATTACTCCTTAATAAAGGAGAATGTCCTCCCTGTGCGTGTACGTTTGTTCGCTATTGCGAAAGTTAGGTAGGCACGTAAACAAGCCGCAAACAAGTGTAAACACGTCAAGCTCCATCCTCACCACTCCCCCCCCCATCTCCAAATTCCAGAAGGTTCTAGAATGTTCGAAATGAAGCGGGCGCAGTAGGCGCGCGGCCCCGCCTGGTTACCTATAAATAGGAAAAGATTATTTCTGCCATATAGAATGATTCATCGTCCCCACTAAACGTAAATACTGCAGTGATCGTCAGAAGGTCTACTTGGAATAAACATACCATCACGAGAATTCTCATATTGAATAGCATCCAATCACTTTCATTCAGTCAGATCATTCCCTCTAAATAGCCTCTCTGTCCAAAGTATCAATCACAAAAACGCATGGGGATTAGTCAGATGGCCCTCAGCCAACTGAAGGGAAGAAGAGAAGGGAGGAGTCAAACGGATTCTCCCGAGGGATATAATAGACGAACTCGTTGTCCCCATTACACTCGTCTGGCTCTTGAACTGATTTGTTCTCATGCGTTGATCTTGTGATCTACGCAGAATGGAAAGAGTCACTGGAGATTATTAAGTACTCGTATTGCACCCTTTCTCTCTCTTTATTCTCTCTCTCTATCTCTCTCTCTCTTTATTCTCTCACTTCCTCTCGTTTCTCTGCTCTTTCGATCGACAGATCGTTCAGAGTTCGCTGAATCACATCGACAGTCTCCTCTCAAAGGGCGTAATGTTGACTTTACACGTTGACACGCGTCCATTTAGCCTATTTTCGATCGATTGTGTTGATCTTTTCGCCTATTTAAACCCCTCTCAACTCTGTTATTTCAGCTCCTTCTCTGTTACGAAAGATGAACCGATTCGTTCTCTTGGTAAGTATCTATTTTTCTCATTGTCATAATGTTCTTGCATGATGCAGAGAAATGAAGACTTCCCAAAATTAGATATTTCTAATTTTTCAGTCTCTTGCTCTTATGGCCGTCTCTTTTGCCTCTCAGATGCCCACGTGCATACGTCACAAATGTGCCGTCGGAGAGAGATGCTTTATGCAGCAGGCACGAACTTATTTGAAAATAGTAATCATAAAAGACGATTATTTAAGGTTCAATGCTTCGTGCCTCCGTGTTACCCCGTTCCTACATGTGAGAAAATTCCTGTAAATGACGGTCCTACTTGCCGAGGACACATATGTCCCGCCGGAGAAAGATGTTTCATGCAACAGGTATGCAATTATTGAAAATAAATAAAATTATCAGAATAATTTATTCAGGTGCAATGCTTCGTTGCTCCTTGCAATCCCGTTCCCTCGTGTGAGAAAATTCCTGGAACTGGCAATCCTACATGCGAGGGACATCAATGTCCTGCTGGACAGAGATGTCAGATGGTTCAGGTGGGAACGATTTTTCCCAATATTTAGATTTCTCAATGACCCCTCATTCAATATCTATCTGTATTCAGGTGCAATGCTTCGTTCCTCCATGCAATGACGTTCCTACCTGCGTCTGAACACCTCCTCACTCCTTCATCACCAGTCGCATTTCCCATGAATAAATTTTTGAATGACTGTGATTCCTGAGAACATGATATTACAGCCAACAGCCGAATTGGTTGACATCAAAAAGTGATCTTCGATCCAATATCTCATTTCTTCTCCCTTTCTTTCCTCTGTTTCTCTGATCAATCGCTAACTTCGTCTGACTCACTCTCTCTCTATTCTCTATTGTGGTGAGTACGAATTCCCCTGGCTGTTCACTTCTCGTCGAATAATTTCACTTCTTGCACACTTATCCATCGAATATCCTACTTGAGTCACTGCCAGAAAGATGATACTTCTCGCTGTTTTGGTCAGGTTTCCTAGATTGTACTATTGGTTATTAGTTATTCTCTAGATAACATTCACTTTCTCTTCTTTGACCTTTGCCCAATCTTGCACGGGATTCCAATGTCCGACAGGAAAACGATGTGAAATGCAGATTGTAAGTATATCATAACTCATTCATTATCTCAAACCGAGTAATCACAGGAGTCATGTCCCACTCCTCCTTGTGTTCCTCTTCCCACTTGCGTTGTCAATACAACTGCATGTGTGCTGCCATGTGCAACCGGAGAAAGTTGCGTGTGGGATACTGTGAGTCATGATATCTCTTTGTTTCATCATTGATCTTTGATCTTCTCAGGTTCTCTGCAAGAAAGAACCGTGCAACCCGAGGCCAATTTGTAAGGAAAATCAGAAGGGATTCCCGAGAAGTTGTGAAGGAATATATTGCAGAAGAGATATGAAATGCGTGCAGAATAGAGGAGTCAGTCCATTCTTTGACATGGTCGAATCTGTCAAGTAAAACGTTTAGGTGCCAGTTTGTATCAAACATCCAACATCCTCTGATCTTCCAATGGGAACTATGCCTCCCACAGTCACTTGCAAGACACTCGGATGTCAAATGGGAGAGAAATGTGTACAGAAGAGTTCGGTTAGTATCATACCATGCGAATACTTAGAATATGCTATTGATTTGTATCTTAATTGATCCGATTATAATGCAGGGACCTCAATGCGAACCTGTTGACTGTGGACCACACGCTGAATACGATCGATGCTTTGACGGATGTGAAGCAACCTGCGACAATTTCGGACCGGTATGAATATATTCGTATCAGGATACGTAAAATAGAAGTTTTTCTCAGTTGTGTGGCACGAAGTGTGGACCCGGTGGATGTCGATGCAAGACGGGATACTATCGAACTCCTGAAGGAGCGTGTATAATGGAGTGTCCACGAGCTTTCGGAGGATAACTTTTCGTTTTTTCCAACATTTTTAATTTTGATGTAAATTTTGAAAAAATGTGATAAAATGTGGCTTTTTATTTTGGTTATCCTGGAAGACAAAGTAAAGTCTATTGATTGACAAGATTCGCAGTGAGAACAACTGAAACAAAGATCATTGTGATAAAGATGATCAACAAGTTGTTTACTTTCTGCATTTTACTGTGCAGTGATTCCCTTTCTCTACTGCGAGTTCGATCATAAAACTTTATCAATGGCAAGTAACACTATCGTTAGTGCGGCTCGTTTGTACAACAACGATAGAGAGCAAGATTGGCTTAGACAGTGGGATTGGCAGTGGGACCGACAGAGATGGGAAGGATGAGAGGACGAGGACCACAGATGGGACCAGTTGGAGTGTCACGGCACTTACCCGCACAACGAATGTTGGCGCATGTGACTGAAAAGGAGGGAGATGTTGTGGGATCGGGACTTAGTGATGAGAAGAAAAACATACGAGAAGGGATGCACTCGGGTTTTCCTTCGGGAGAGATCACGCATCTTTTTCCACCGGCACATTTGACTGTGTTGCACGTAAGCTTGGCTGAAAAATATACACTACTTATCAATGACAATTCCTTCTCTAAGTAAACTCACGCTTCACGCATTCGGGTTTTCCCTTCTTCATCTCGCAGATCATTCCACTTCTACAGTCGATAGTGGCACAAGATGCATCAGCAATGCAAATGGGAGCACGATCGAGAAGTTCACAATGATGACCAACGTCGCAATCGATTCCATCGCAAGTAACATGCTCTGAACGATTAAATCTATATCAAAAGAAGAAATAACACAACATACCTCCAGGTTCACAGGTAGGTTTTCCATTTTTCATCTTGCAGAACCATCCACTGATACAATCAACAGTGGCGCAAGTGAGGAGAGGTCTCTCTGAAATGAGCATTTTATTGAATATATTCGTGTGAAAATAAATCTGACCAGTCTGTGCCGCCGCGACTGCGGCGAAGAAAGCGAGAGTCTGGAAACAAATTATTTCAAAAGGTTATCATTTCGATTACGTTTCCTACGAGTAAAATCGATGCCGTAGGAAATCAGTTAGAACTCACCAACATAGAAATTCGATTCATGATGTAGATTGTGATTGAGATATCTAAAAGTGATTAACCATTTGAAATGAAGTTGAAAAGCACAGCGATTGAAAGAAATCGATGCAATGGATTATACCAATCAAATCTAGAGAGATTCCGAATTAAATAAACAGGAGGCCGCATTTCAACTATTCCAAAAAAGCAATCAAATTCGAATGCGCTCTGATGCATTCATCAGCGTTAGAACGGACGTTTAAGAGCAGGCGGTTTGGCCGAGGGAAAGAGATCAACAGAACAGAGAGAGCTCACTTTCTATCGTGTCTATCCTGGCACAACTTAGACCCCTCAACCACTCTCTCTTTTCAGCTTCGTCATAAATAGGCTGAAGATTGGAGATCGTTCGGTGAACAAGGAACGAATCCCCGTTGTACCCTCCATTCACTGCAAAAAGGTGACGGACCACTAGAACAAAGGGTCAAGGGAACGAGTGAACTCATTATTCTCCCTCAGTGAGAGTTCGAGAGAGCTCACGTTTGACAAGTGTAAACGTGAGAAGAACTTTTCGTGGGAGGAGAATTATGCTAGGGCAACAACTTCATAGAATGATAATGAGCGATTTATCTGTGCACAATTCAATATAATCGAATTTATGCAGCGACGTGCAGAAAATCAGAAGACCGATAATCACATGTGTGCCGAATAGGCATTTTTCGTATTGCCAGAAGGAGATGAGTCATCAACGGACACATGTCGAAGAGAAGTCAAGTGCTTAGCGAATACACTAGAAGACAAGAACCACATGCTATTCAATCGTTGATACTATAGCAAAGTAAAAGCAGATTTCATAAATTTTAATCGGATTTGCTTTATCCAAGCCAGATATTTCATTCAGTACCGTATATTCAACTTTCGTTATTATAATAGTAGAACCGTTTAATATTTTATCGATGACATATACGTTTACCAGTTTGATTCAAAGGGGTTGAAAAAAGATCAAAGCCGCAACAGTAGTTTCGGGATATTTACAATACAGAAGAGTCGATCAATTGTACGATCGATAGTTCATCAATAGGCTGTAGGGCAGAGTGACTGCTGTACACATCTCTTTGTTGTCGTGTCCCTCACGAATCCTCTTGAGCATCGACATCCTCCCGGACCGCATTGCTTAGTGCAGGGCTGCAAAGAAAAGATTTCTGAATTTATATGAATGATTCGTTACTGGATTGGGTTGATCACAAGTTGGTTCACATCCGTGGAAGCATCGATCGTATTCTTCATTGGCAGCACATTGATTAGGACAATCTCGTTCGGCGACGCATTCACCTTTAATTTATTCATTACGCCTTTATTCGTCAAAAATATATGATAAAATTCAATACATACCAGTCTTTTCATTTCTAATGTATCCACTGTCACACTGACATCCTCCCGGTCCACATTGCAACGTGCAAATCTGAAGGTTCATTGTATTTGAATAATTTAGATGAATAAAGTGCTGACCTTGATTCTCTGCCCGCACGTCGCTTCACAACCAGTGAAACACTGACTCCAGATCTGCAATGATTGAACACTTCTGAACCTGCACTGATGCCGTAGAATCAAGAATAATGAAGGAAAAATGCAAACCTCATTCTTCTTCGAACACGTTTTCTTCACAGGGCGGCAGATAGCTCTATTTGGGCATGGAGCGACGAGACAAGGGAGCTGGATAGATGAATTATAGTGGGAAGCAAGGAAATAGACTAACGGGCTCTAGCACGCAAGTTTCTCCGAATCCACAAGAGACTGCAGCACAAGTCTGAGGGATGGGATCAATTTGAAGGAGACGACAAGTTGGTCTCTGAGGGCATGGAGCCTTCTTGCAGAATACCTCAAATGAAAATGTTTGATTCAGTATCATTGACTGCCTTTACCGTTTCCATAACACACGTCTGTGTATTGGGACAAGGGAGATTGCAGATGGGAGGAACCATATCGGGTACACAATCGGGAATGGGATAGCATGGAGCACGAATGCATTGGACCTGCAAGAATCATTGTGAACGAAGAAGGTAGGTTCGACCCTACCTCCTTCAATTGACATGTCTCTCCTTTGGGACACTGATGGCCTTCACAAGTGGGAACGATTTCATCTCCAGGAAGGAAATTGGGATCACGAACACACGTGGGACGACGAGTGCATGGAGGAACGGGGCACGCCATCTGATGTGGGATCAGATATGATTACTAGATTTATTATTATTAATAATATCAAGAGTATGATTCAGAAAAAAGATCATACCGGCGGTAGAGTGCACATCTGTCCTACGGGGCAGTCGAAATTCTCGCAAGTGGGAAGAGGAGGAGGAGGGGGAGGGCCTCCTGATGAGGAAGAAGGAGAATCTTGTGAGGCCAGTGTATCCATTGTGAGGGCTCCTGATATTATGTCTTTGTTCATGATCTTTGATTGATTGTACTCACTTGGTTTCTGGATTGGAATAACCATTGTTGAGGGACAATCCTTCAAGTGAACACATTCTCCTGAAGACAATATCTTATTTAGTATAAGAAGTTATAACAAACCGGATACTTCATCCCTGATGTAGAATGTATCACAGATGCATCCTCCAGGGCCACACTGCTCAGTGCAAGCCTAAATATTCCTGTTTATGAAAGGCAACTTAAATAAAACTTACGATGTCTCTATGCTGGCAAGTGGGTCCACATCCATGGAAGCACTGATCCCAGACCTCAAAATAGAGTATTTAGTCGAGTGGTCATCTTTAACTAGTACCTCGTTTGCCTTACGGCAGATTGTATTGGCTGGTCGACAGACTGCCATTTTCTTGCACGGATGAGCGAAGCAAGGAACCTGAAGAGATGAAGACGTTAAATACAGGAAATCGATTCACTCACTCTTTCCATCGTGCATTCTTCTCCTGATTTGCAATTCAATTGACCGCAATTCTCAGCGAATGGCTGATAGACAGAACCGAAGCCAGAGGAAGCTGAGATGGGTGATATCGATTAGAGGATGAATCAAAGATATTCTCACGAGTTGTATCATCAGAGGAAGCAGAGGCGGCGACAGTGGATGATCCTCCCTTGCATTTGGGAACGGGTTTGCATGGACCAGAGATGCATTTCACCTTGAAAAAGAATTAAAATTCTATATTATCAGGAATGCCGACCTCTTCCATCACACAATATCCTCCACCGATACATTTCACTTTGTCGCATGAATCGGGAACTGACGGGTACGAGTGGAAAGTGGGAGGAACTGAAGGTGTCACCGGCTCTGCTTAAACATTATTTTGTTTACTGACAGGCTCCTGAACCGAATTGGTACTTGGAAATAGAGGGACACATTTGGCCATTCCATTTTCTTCCTCACATCGCATAGCAATTCCGCAGTTCTTTCGTCCGCAAGGAGAAGAGGCTGGAAAGTAAACATCATTCTGTCAACTACCAATTTGATAGTGCAAGGATCGATTAATTACATCGAGAAGGGCATTGCTCTCTTCTAATGCATTTCTTGGTCGTTTGATCTCTGACGAATCCTTGTTTACATTCACAACCAGATGGAAGACATTCAGTAGTAATAGGACAGTTTAGATCCTGAATTAGAATTCAATAGATGCATCGATATACTAAAGATGAATGCGAATTCACTGACAACTAGTTCGTCTCCACAGAATGGTTCCATGCATGGGTTACCACAGCTCTTTCGTTCTTCATTAGCTCCACAAGCTGGAATGAGCTTGATATTTTATGATACCGATGTTCCACTTTCACGGGTGTGAAATTTCTTTGTCACACTTTGAGACAAGTATCCGTCGTATGATTTATGAGCTATTTTTCGGAGATGGAGTGCGTTAATTTCATATTCGGTTGCATGGGAAAAGTATTTTATATTTGTGAAGCAAATATTTGGCGTGAGACGTTTATAATTTATCTTCACCGTTTTCTTCCTTCTTCGTACAATCTTCTCTCTTCACACATCCTTTTTCTCCATCCCTTACGAATCCTTCGATACATTCACATTCAGGAGTGAGACAAACATTAGCACATCGACGGGCCTAGATTAAAGTGCAGTTAGTACATAGTTCGTCTACATTATTGAATACTGCTCTAAAATGCGTTGTCAAGCCGTCCGTCACGAAACGTCACCGTTCATGAACTCTCCGTAGCATGTGACTTTTCGTGACGGACGGGATGCTAACGAATATTGGAGTCTAAAATCACAAAGTAAGACTGACGAAGTTCTCATCTCCACAGAAGGGTTCATTGCATTTGTTAGTGCAGTTCCGAATTTCCTGATTAATTGGGCATCCTGCATAAATACAGCTAAATGCCACATATCCCTCCCACCCACAATTTAAACTAACTAAGTATGCTTCATACATTTATCCGTAACAACGAGGGGTTAGTAAAGCTTGACTGTACAACAGAGAAAATGAAAGGGGTGATTATTAGATACCAGGAGCGGGAGTCGAAGAGGGTCCGACTGAGATGGGAAGAATTTGGGGACGAGGGCCACATTTGGGACCAGTTGGTGTATCCGTGCATGGACCAGCACAACGAACGTTAGCGCATGTGACTGAAATAGAGGACGTTATTGTGACACTTGGCGATGAAATACATACTCGGAGCGATGCACTCGGGAGTTCCTTCGAGAGAGATCACACATCGCTTTCCTTCGACACACTTGACTGTGTTACATGTAAGGGGCTCTGAAAAAATGAAGATTAGGATATACAATATAATGAAATACCCAAAACTTGCCTGTCTGAGGCTTTTCACAAGTCGGTTTTCCTTCCTTCATAACGCATCTCGTTCCACTTACGCAGTCGATATTCGCACAAGTGATTGGTTCTGAAAAGTAATTTGATGACTCCACACCTTTCATTTTTGACTTACGATCAAGATCACAATCCGATTTGCTCACGCAATCTCCCACTGAATTCCTGAGGAATCCAAGTTCACACTGACACTTGGGAGGACCGCATGAAGCAGGGCAAGCACGAGTCTGAAGGAGAGAATGAATGAGGATTGAGGGGGGGTGGGATAGGAGATAGAGATGGAGGGGGACTGACCAAGGCCTCTCCACACTTCTCTTCGCATTGTGTAGAACACTCGGTGAATTTCTCATTCGGCTTGCAATCAGATTGACTGGGAGTCTTGGGAGTGGCGGATTGCTGAACAGAGGGAGATCATATCTTGGTATTTTCACTTAGAATTACTCACAGCATCGCATTCTGCTCTGGTCACGCATTCTCCATGGTTATCAAGATAGAATCCACGAGCACACTCACATTTCGGAGGACCGCACATTGCCATGCAAGGACGCTGAAAATGTCTTGATTCGAATATTATTCTGTTTGACAAATCGATACCACTTCATACTCTCCACACTTGGGAGTACAAACGGTCGAACATTGATTGAAGACCTGATTCTTCTTGCAAGGAGTTTGCTGGAATAAGATTTTGATTTTTTTAGTCGAATAAATATTAGGAATGCCATCCTAAAACACTATGCAACTCACATTTCCACACTCTTCTCTAGTAACACATTCTCCCTTGGAATTGCGATAGAATCCAATGGTGCACTGACACTTCGGAGGGCCACACATCATAACGCAGGGGAGCTTAACATGTATTTTAAGAACCAATTAAACTAATGCATAGCGTACCGGTCCGAACTGTCCACACTGAGCTTCGCACATGGATGAGCAAGATGCGAATTGTTCGTTCTTCTTACACTGAGGAGTAGAAGGGTCACGAACCTGGAACAACAATTTGCGTCTTCCATAATGTATTTTGCCCATCAATTTTCGTGAAATTTCCCTTACTCCACACTTGTCAGCAGCGACGCATGCTCCGTTGGTATCTCTGTAGAATCCGTGCTTGCATTGACACGCGGGAGGCTTGCACATGGCGATACATGCCTGAATGAGATTACTCAGTTGATATCAAGTGGTTAGACAATCTTACCATTTCCTTGTCCTTATTCTTACAGGATGGTTCACAGGCAGAGGCGCACTCTTTGTATTCCTCATTGGGACGAGTGCAAGTGAATGTGGAGGGAGTAGTCAACTGAAGCTAAAGATTAGAAAAAAGATCAAAGATCAACTCTAACCGCAGCAGAATCGCAGTCGTTCTCCGTAACGCATTTGCCTTCTTTGTTTCTGAAGAATCCCTTCTGGCACATACAACGAGAAGGCTGGCACATTCTGTTGCACACCTGAAGTTTCCTTATTTTCTCTCCTGTATAAAATATCGCGAAGAATCGAATATTCTTTGAACACCAGCGGCCTGATAAAGAGCTTACTGGATACTTCTTCTCGCAGGTTGGATCACAAGTAGCACATTGTTTCCACTCTTCGAATTGTACAGTGCAGTTGTTGTTTCCACTGTTAGGAGGGGCAACACATTTTCCAACTCCATTCTCTTCCACGCAGATCGAACCAACAAGGCAAGAAGTTGCTGCGCATGCATTCAGAGAAACTGGGCCTGAAAGGAATACGCTTGAAAAACCCTTGATCTTCATCCGTAAATCAAAACAAACTAAATCCACAATTTCCAAGGATGAACTAACTAACCTTCACTGTACTGGGCAGTAGCAATTGACGCTGAGATAGCGACCGTCTGTAACATTTAATTATTATCCACAAATCATCAAAAGTTCAACCATGACCCTAATTGTAAACCTTCTTATCAAACCAACCTTCGCTATAAAACCTCATTGCAAATCAAGGTCAATGATTGAGCGAAAATGCGATTGTCATCTTTGATAAACATCTAGGCTAGAATTTTTCAATTATCTTACATTTTTGAGCAACTCATAGATAGTCCAAAGAATAATAGAAAATGTAAATCGATTAGACTCACCAATAGTAAAAATCGACTCATCTTCGAAGACGAAGAAGGTCAAATAGATGAATGAAAGAGCTGAAAGAGATTTTATAGTCAATGATGTTTAGGTTAGAAGAGAAGACAAAATAGAAGGGAGACGATAGAGAAACGACGATAGTCCAAGAATTGAGAAAAGAAGAAGCTTATCAAGGATTCAGAAAAGCAATAAACGTAGAGGGGGAGCGATCAGAAGCTATCAAAATGTCAATAGAACAAAGAAAGAATGGGGAATCCAGCATGGCAACTGAACGAAAAAGATCACGTATGAAAGGGCTCGACTTCTATCCGATAATCCCTCCCTCTTTCTATCCATAAGTAGGCGGAATCTCAACGGGACATTCGGTGAATACGGAACGATTACTCTCCCTCCTCCCCCTCCCTCCCTCTATCCCTCTATCCCTCTCTTTCCCTCTCTCACTCACTGCAAAAACGACGATTGAAGGGAGACCAATAGAACAAACGATCAACTGGATGACTCACTAGTGAACTCACTCTCTCCATACGTGATTTTCGGTGTAGATGTTAAGTGTAAAAGAGATCGTTAGTTTGGCGAGTGCAAAGAGACGAAAGGTTACACAGTTTGCTTTTCGATTAGCGGTTCGAAAGTTTCGCTCGGGTACAAAAACTCTAGATTGAATTCTAAAGGAGATGGAAAGTGATTGATTCTACGATTCTTTGAATTGCTACTGTGGATAGTTTACGCCACAGTGGCAGAGAGTGGTGATCATGGATAGAAGGGAAGGAGGGGAGATTCTAGAAGTGAGTGAATGGAGGGAAGAAGGGGGACTAAATAGTCTTCCCTCTCTGCCCTCTGACTCATCTCTTCAGTTCACACGTGGACTTGAGAGCAAATGATCGCCAGAAGATTCCTTTTGTTGAGGTGAAATCACGAGTTGTTTATTCCATCAGAGGAAATAGCAGCTATCCAGATTTAGAATATTCATCAACAGATCAGAGGAACGAGGAAGCAATCGTTATCCTCGGAAAGTAATGGCAATCAAAATCATAAAAACGAGCACCTAAAATAGATCGCCATGCGGTATACTCAGAACGAACAACAGAATAAGCATTAAAATGATGGGAGGTCGTTATCTTCATTGAATTCTTCTGAATAAACGACAACGAGACAAGGATCGAAACGTGTAGATTGAAGGCCAAGAGTTCAACGAATTTATTTTGGAAAAGGTCAGGTAAATATTCGTGATCTTCTGTGATCTAGACACAAAACTGCCGTTCTCTAAAACGGTAATCGGATACAGACATAATCCGAATGTGATGTCAAAGAAAAATGAGAAAAATTTTCAGAGAGTTATGACCTCCATTCTATATTTGTTGCTACCTTGCCTCTCTCGATTGTAAGATACGAAAGATTAGCAAATGTTGACGCTGTAGCTCATTCTGATCAAATATTTTGTATCTCTGCTCTCAAAAGGTCAGAATACTTACAATTAGTCAGACGATCTCTCGTTAACCTCTTCTGACTCGTCATTTGAACAATCGGAGAATGAATAACTAGGTAAAGTTTGCGTTGGTGATACATTAGTGTGGCATTGACATTATCAAAGAAACTTGATGTGAAAATTTCTTTTAAATTTTCAGAATCCCCTTTTTATGAACCCAATAATTTATCATTGACGAATGGAGACTCGTTCGGAAGGATCACGAGGAAATAAGTAAATGAATAGAAAATCGATGAAATTGCAGATGACCTCCATTCTCTCAGTAGATTGATCGTGGACAGTCCGACGATTGCACACATTTCTTCGTATTTGTGTCTCTCACTAACTCGGAAGCACATCGACATCCTCCCGGTCCACACTGTTCAGTGCACGACTGCAAACACATTTTGTGGAGCTTCAATTAATATTTTTTGAAGCTCTTACTGGATTGGGTTGATCACAAGTTGCTTCGCATCCGTGGAAGCATCGATCGTATACTTCATTGGATGCGCATTTGTTTGGGCATTTTTGTTCGGGGACACACTCACCTTCAAGTTTGAATTTTATGTCAAGACTCAAAATAGACAAACCGGTTGTCTCATCTCTAATGAAATGAGTATCACATTGACATCCACCCGGTCCACATTGCATAGTGCACATCTGGAAAGGAATTGAATATAACGGACTCAGAATGAAGTTACCATTAGTCTCTGCTGACAAGTTGCTTCACACCCATGGAAGCAATCATCCCAAACCTGAAATTAGTCGATTTAACCTAGCTCGTAAGTATTATGTGTAGGTTTTCTATTAACTGGAAAATGGTGTAACCTCGTTCTTCTTCGAGCATGTTTTATTAGCAGATTGAATGGGACGACATGTTGGTTTCTGAGGGCATGGAGCCTTCTTGCAGAAGACCTCAAAGTCGATACCGTCAGATAAGAAATTAATGCGTAGTCTCACTGTTTCCATTACGCATTTCTGTCCGAAGGGACAGAATAGATCACAGATGGGAGCTCCAGGGACACAAGTGGGAACGGGATAGCAAGGTGCACGGATACAGATAACCTTCAACGAATAATTGATAGACGGTATGATGAGTGTTAAGTAAAACCTCCTCAAGTTGACATCTCTGTCCATCAGGACAATCATGTCCATCACAGGTTGGAACGATATCATCACCAGGGAAGATAAGAGGGACGGGTGATGAACCTCCTTTACACTTAGGAACAGGCTTACACGGACCAGAGATGCATTTAACCTGATATTGAAATTTAAAAAGTGTTGTTGTACAAATACTCAGACCGTTCTCGGATGAATCAAACAATTGCATATTGAGAGGTACAATCACTGACTTCTTCCATTACACAATATCCTCCATCCAAACACTTCACATTGTCACATGAATTGGGAAGAGTGGGGGAAAGAACAGGAGTGGAAGACATTGATTCAATTCCGGAGGCATCGTTGAATCGCATACTCGGAAAGAGTGGCACACATCTTGCTCTTCCTTTCCTTTCCACACAACGATATGCAATTCCACAATTCTTACGTGCACACGGAGAAGTTTCTGGAAGGACGAAATTGTAACGGAACGTTTAATTTGTTAGGGAGACAGCAATAAAATACCGATCGATAATGTATGGTACTTTTCAGTACTGCGCAAGTCAGTGCAAAATCGAATCACCATTACATGGCAAAAGCACTTTGAGGGTTGGTTATGATGACAGTTGTTAGGAAATAGATTTTTACAATTGATCTTCATCGTCACCTTTCTTCGTACAATCTTCTCTCTTCACACATCCTTTTTCTCCATCCCTTACGAATCCTTCGATACATTCACATTCAGGAGTGAGACAAACATTAGCACATCGACGGGCCTAGATTATAAGTGCAGTTAGTACATGGTTCGTCTACATTATTGAACACTGCTCTAAAATGCGTTGTCAAGCCGTCCGTCACGAAACGTCACCGTTCATGAACTCTCCGTAGCATGTGACTTTTCGTGACGGACGGGGTGCTAACGAATATTGGAGTCTAAAATCACAAAGTTAGACTGACGAAGTTCTCATCTCCACAGAAGGGTTCATTGCATTTGTTAGTGCAGTTCCGAATTTCCTGATTCATTGGGCATCCTGCAGAAATACAACTGAATACCACTTATCCCTCCCTTACTTTCACCATGCAACTAACTAAATATGCTTCATACATTTATCCGTAACAACGAGGGGTTAGTAAAGCTTGACTGTACAATTAAAAAAATTATAGGGGTGCAGTTTAAATACCAGGAGTGGGAGTTGAAGAGGGTCGAGGACCACATTTAGGGCCAGATGGAGTATCCGTGCATGGACCAGCACAACGAACGTTAGCGCATGTGACTGAAAAAGGACGTATGCACTATGTGATTAATTGAGAATTGTGATTCATACTTAATGGGATACAAGATGGTGATCCGTCTGGATTGATCAAGCAACGTGTTCCACCAGGACATTTCACTGTGTTGCATGTAAGGGGTTCTAAATTACTATTGTATTATCCAGAAACATCGGAAAAGTATTATTTTGATGCCAACCTTGGTTGATGCATTTGGGCTCTCCATTTTGCATCCTGCAGATCATTCCATCTCTACAGTCAATATTTGCACAAGTTATTGGCTCTGCAATTCAATTATTCTTCATGTTTTCACCGTCTTAGCGACTACTTACGATCAGAGTCGCAATCGGCTCTGTTGACACAATCTCCCACTCGATTGAAGTAGAATCCGGCATTGCACTCGCATTTTGGAGGACCACACGCGGGAAGACATGGTTTCTGAAGAGGAATTAGCAAATGCTAATTGTAGTTTTTAAATGTTAATCGAGGGCACTCACAATTATGTAATCTCCACATTTGTTCTGGCATAGTGAAGAGCAGTTTCTGAATGTCATATTCGGTCCACAATCAGCTTGACTACTAGGAGTACTCAATTTCTGAAGTATTATAATAATGATTTATTGAAATGGTCATCTGCAGCTCACTTTACACTGATCAGCAAGGACACATTCCCCATTGTCTGCTCGATAGTAATCATTCTTGCACTGACACGAGGGAGGCATACACATCGCAATACATGCCTCAATTATACAGCATTACAAACATTTCAAAAGTGTCCTAGGAATAAATATCTGGATATATAACGAGGAACGCACAATTTCCTTGTCTTTATTCCGACAGGAGGGTGGACAAGGAGATGCGCACTCTGCGTATTCCTCATTGGCTTTAGAGCAGATTGGAGTTGATGGAGTAGTCATCTAAATTTAGTTTATGGTGATTTCGATGATAATTCCTAACCGCAGCGGAGTCACAGTCATTCTCAGTGACGCATTTGCCCTCTTTGCTTCTGTAGAATCCTAGACGACACATACATCGACCGGGTTTGCACTCTTTCGTGCACTTCTGCAAATATTTTTATTGTTTCACTGGAATAATCATGAATGCACACTAACGGGAATTTTATTATTGCAGGTTGCTTCACAAGTTGCACAGTCTCTCCACTCTTCGAATTGCACGGTGCATTTGTTATTTCCATTGTTTGGAGGTGGAAGGCACTTGGCCACTCCTCTCTCTTCCACACAGAATGTACCAACCATGCAGAGGACCACAGCGCAGGAACTTGGAACTGAAATGGGTCATGAATTGTATTCTAGTTTCTGTGTTTTTCAAGGATGACATCAAGGATACTGTTAACTAAATAATTTGTGATAAGTTAATGATAGTAGGAAAAAAGACGAACGGGTTTCACTGTCAGGATTAGGAACACAAACTCCATGTCCATTCTGTGCCTCACACACTTGTCCAGCTGAACATTTGACGGTCATGCACGGATTGGTAGTCCATAGAGCTGCAAATGTTATATCATCTACGATTCATTTTAACCTTGTAAATAATCCTAGTATGCCTTTTTTAATCGCTTTGTCTACATTTTGATTAAGGAAATAACTGACGACATTTGTCTCTCTTGACACACTTTCCCGATGAGGGATCTCTCGCATAATCTTTCGATCGATCACAGACACATTGAGGAGGATCACAACTCATGAGAGCAGCACAGAGTTCCATTCCCTGAAAAGGGTCTTGCTAATTAAAGGATAGTCTTCTTCTACTTACATTATCAACGCACTTGGGCTCATAGCACGAATTGGGACAATTGTCGTATCGTTCACCAACTCCACAGGAAAGAGGTGGAGAAGCTGATGGAGGACCTCAAAGTAATAGACATATTCGGAGATGTAGAGGTAGTTTAACCCCGCTACTTTGTATTGCTACAAAACAAACAACTTGATGACACTAATAATTTATCATGACACAAAATATACAATTGGCGATCAATTAGAATGGGAGACATTTCGCTTCGTCTCTGCACTCGCGAGTCCAATTGCAATTCTGGAATATAGAAAGTCAGTTATCGATCAATCAGTCTACAGTACCTTGATGATGGAGCATCGCTCTCTGAATCCACAACGAACTCCATTGCATGAGGCAGTCGAATGAGAGGGAGCTGGGTTAGTATGATTAGTAGGGTACGGAAGGTGTTAGTTAGGGGAAACGGTAGTCTCTTTCTTACCATTGGGAACGCAGCTGGTGGAAAGGGAGGACTCATCTACTCTGCATTGACTGTTGGAAGGACACGAGACGGATGAACAGGGAGAGATGCATACTGCTTGCATCAAACAAGGAGCGACTGTGCAATGGTCCTGAATGGATTGTGTGAGGATACGGTAGATAGGGATTATCGATCGATGCAGTAACGTACAGCGGCCTGAATGCGACAGAATGTTCCAGCACTGCATTTAACTGTATCACAGGAGACGATGGGAGAAGGAAGAGTTACGGGGGTCTGGAAGGGTTAGTTGATCTTTGATCTATTGATTAGTGCACCTGAACGCAGATGGGATTGAGAGGACAGGGAAGACGAGAGCATGACGAGCTCTAAAGGGAAGGAAGGGTTAGTGGAGAGGAAGGAGAGGATGGAATAGATTACCTGTTGCATCTCACAAGTGAATCCAGTGGAACATCTGACTTGAGAACAAGATGAAGGAGAATTTGATCCAGTGAAGACACAAACGGGCTCTTCACGACGAGAACGGCCATTCTGATATGATGTATGATGAAAAGGAGAAATAGAGATATGATAGAACAGGGAAAGAAGCGGAGAAGAGAAACCAAAGCATTCCATGCATGAAAAAGAGCACCGAATTGGCGCTCAAAATGGAAATGAATAATCACGTTTTCCATTCGACAGACGGATCCAGAAGGACAACGAACGGATGAACAAGTGAGAGATGAAGAAGGAATGAATGATGAACGAGTTGATGATGGAGGAGATTGAGTAGTAGAAGAAGGGAAGGGACGACGGAAATCACCCGATTGAGGTTCAGGTTGAGGAAGAGAAGGAAGAGATGAGATGATACTTCCATCTCCTTCTTCTGCAGCAATTGGAAGAATGATCGGTTGAGGAGGAGGGATCGGATCGGATTCCATCGGAACCATTGAGGTATCGATTGGGACCATTGAAGGGTTTTCCATCGGAACCATAGAAGGATCCTGCGTTGGAAAAACATTTGGGTTCTGCACAATGATGGGCCCGGGGCCGGCGAAGGGAGGAGAAGGGAAAGGTGGAGAAACGGGGAATGGAGGAGGAGGAGGAATGAAATGAGGACGACGACGATCGAATTCTTCACTATCATCATTGACATCATCATCATCAGAATCATTCTCATCATGACGATGTCTTTCCTCTCCATGATGATGATTGTGTTCTCTTCCTTCTTCAACTCCAACGAATGGATCGATGTCTGTATCGATCTGAGAGGAAAAGGAATAAGTGACGAAGGGGCGAAACTCAATCTCACCTGTCTCTTCATTCTCCTTGAATCGAAAGGCGACGGACTCCATTCATCATCTCCATAACTTCCATCAGACTCGTCATTTCCATGATATCCATTCTTTCTCTTCCAATTCTTCCTTGGGTGCTTTCCATGTGACACTCTTTGATCCGATTCCAAGGAACGCGAGTCTCTTTCATCCGAATCATATTCGGAAATAACAAATCACTGGTTATGATGCATTTGTATCATTTTCTCAAACTAAAGTGATCGACTTTAAATGTGTAACAATATCATACATAAAATTCATAATTACCTTGACTGGTGTACGCAGCAGCAACTGTCACCGAGATGGCCAGAGCCTCAAATTTATTATTTTATATAATTGTATGCATTTATTCATTTACAAACTCACAAATTTTCGATGTGAGAAACTCTATGTCAGTGAACCTAGTAAAACCTTATCATGAAATCATTCATCGAAAATAGAGTAGTAAACCCAAGGTTAGCGGCGTATCAACCATGCGGTGTTAATTTTACTAGCAATGAAATGGCCAACGTGTCTTAGTTATCAAGATTCACTTTTATTTGCAGCAGTTCCTTACTCGATACTTCCGAAATTATAACTAAGGAAAAATGAGTAAAGTAAACGAAAACTCACCAAAAGGAGGATTCGAGACATTCTTCAAGGACGAAGAAGACCCAATTGATAAATGATAGATCTGCAAGAGATTTTATAGTAAGAAATGTTTAGGTTAGGAGATAAGACAAAATAGAGGAGAAACGATGGAGGGATGACGAGCGGAAATAAATGACAACATCTTCATCTTTTAGAAAGTTCAAGAATTGTGAGGAACAGAATGAATTCATTATAGAAGATAATTATAAATAGCAGTGAAAATATGCATAAAACGGTAACAATTCTTGACGCTAACTAAGCTAACGCATTGGTCGAAGTATAGAACAAATGGACTAATCAGCATAGCTTTAGCAGTTTCCGATATTTCAAGGGAACATTCGATGAATACGGAACGATTACTTCCCCCACCCCTTCCATCACTCAAACAAGGACGAAAGGGAGACCAATTGAACAAACGATCAAGTCAATGACTCACATTGAGCTCATTTTTATGTACATGGACAGTTTGACGAGTGCAAAGAAGAGAATAGTGAGAATGTTACGCAGTATTAGCAGTGCAATTGTGGGTGCAAGTAAACTTCGTCGGTTTTTAAAAGTGGTTGATTAGCAATTTTCGATGAATCTTTGAAGAAAAGCAAACGCAAGGTGATACGAATAGAGGAATATCGAGATGAAGTGGATAACAACAGCTAAATAGCCATTCTCTCCTTCCTTTCCCTCATCTTCAGTTCACACGTCGATTCACGAGAACCAATGAGGAACTCAACCTTTCTTCTATTCAAATGAGATCACGAGTTATTCCATCAGAAGATGCCGTGACTATTTCGATTTGAACAAGATTCATAAATAACAAATAGGTAGTGGCCAAATTCACTATTAGGCAAGCTGCAACTGATTTCGCAATTCAAACACATAACTCAACACGTCCAGATGAAACGGAATAGAAGGCTGCTCTGAGGAATGACGGGGAGGTATTGATGTGATGTCGTTATTCTCCGTGGAAGAGCCATACTAAGGAAAACGAGGCGTGCTTGAAAATGTGAGGAATATCATATATCGAAAGTAGAGAATCAACTGAGTATTCACTCTGAATAAGAGTCGCATTCTGTTGATCTTCTGTGTTTTTGGGCATTTGTAAGCGGGTTATTGCAACTGTAATCAGATAAAAATATAATCCATTCGAAAAAAACAATCAGGGATTCTGGCATACTGTGAAATACATGATTTCACTTTGAAAGGTTTTTTTTTTCAAGAAAAGTTGCTTCAACAATCAAGGCGATTTTACAGTTGTCATGAGACAACCACACCTTGTGGGGTACACTGGTAAGGCTGGATACGGCGAGGCCTACGTGATCCCTTGCTGGCCAGACTTCTTCGTTTACCTTTCGTAACCAAAGTTACTATCAATTTGCCGACCCCTGGGGGATAGCAAGGCTTTGTCTGCCTCGGCGGGGGATTAAGATAATGAAAGTAATTCATCGAATTATTCTCCATGTTGAAGTTCCATAAGATTCCTTTTGATCTGTATTGTTGCACAAAGCCAGTCCGGATTCAAGAGTTTACATAATTCACACAATCTACAATATTTTATAGTATGATTATATTACATGCAATAGTGAAAGGAATCAAGTACAGTTTTAAATGAATCGTTAGTTGTGATTCCTCTTTAGAAAAATCCAAAAAATGTATGCCAGGACAGACTATTCAATCAAAAATACCTTTCGTGAAGGAAGGTGAGATAAAAAAATTGAATTAGACTTTTTCTGTAACATTTGCAAATTCTTCCTTCTCAACTTCGATGGTTTCAGTGAGTGATTCATTCATTTAATCAATGAATTTCTCCATCTCTTCTTCACTATCTGATTCAGCTGACGAATCATTCGGTATTTCGTTGATTCCCCAATAAATAAGAAAGGCAGAAGGATCTAATCAGTGTTTCTCCCTTCTTCATTCCTTCTCTTCTTCCACAATGAGAACTTTCTTCTTCTTCTTGGTAAGCTTTCTTACCGTATTATCGTGACTTTCATTGACTCTTTGAAGGCGAAGGTATAATAATAAATAATTTCGCTTCTTTTACGGAATAAGTGTTGGAAAGAAATATTAGAATGAGATTCCGTGAATAGGTAGAAGGAGCACAACGTTTTCGTGGCTGAATTTTTCTGCATACAAAATCATGACTTCTTCCTTCCCTTCCTTTCTATACCTCGTTCTTCTCTCTTTATATCTTTACTTCCCTTCAGACTCTCATAGATCTCCATTTGGTCAGTCGAGAGTGAGCAAGTATTTCCGGTCTCTCCACTCAGAAATGTCCAATAATACGGCAAAGGGCCAAAATATGCCCAGCTCCCAAGAGGGAAAAAGAATCATGAATGGAACAACAATTGACCATATTCAGATTGCATTCTTTGCCATCTCCATTGTCGTTCTTTCTGCTGATACAGCCAATCAGAATGCACGATCTGAACCCGTCACTAACGCAGGTGAATTATTCCTTCCTTAGAGATAAACACTCCACATTTTTATTCCATAGCTTCAAAGAACCAAGGAGCTCCATTTTCTTTTCCCTCTTTGAACCATCTCCAATTTCATTCCTTTATTTTCCCATTTCGTGTTGCCCCCCCCCTTCCCCCCGGTATAGTTTCTCATTATTCTCGTATTTCAGTACGTTGCTCAGCCTCATTTCCTCTCCTATTTTCCTCCCCTTTTTCTTCTTCGTTTTTGTGTTGAGCGAAGGGATAGCAGAGACAGCCTCGGAATGCATAGCAAAACAGTACGGGAAAGAGGGAAAGTAGATAATGAAAGGGAGAGAAATAGAAAAGGAGAAGACTGTACAAGATTAATCCAATACAATTCAATTACTTTCAGCTCCTGATGCAGGACAGACAATCCTCGACTCTTCTACCAATACAGAGACAACAACTGCTAACAATACTTCTCCATCAGTTTCTCCTGCTCTCTTCATTGCTCCTGTAGCCCTTCTGACCATGCATTTCTGAATATTTCACCCTGTCACTCTCCTTCTTCTCTCTCAATAAACGATACTTCTGTATTGGGAGTGAACTCCTATCTTCTCTTTCAATCGTTCCACGACTAGTTCTCGTAATACTTGTTAGAGGGGAGAAATCGAGGAGGAGCATAGAGGAGTGACAAGAGAGAGAGAGAGAAAGGGATTCCATGTACCCTCCATTCCCCTTTGTTGTTCATCCAAAATCGAGGCAACCATTTTCCCCTTTCCCCGGTCTCCTTCTTTCCTTCTCTTCTCTTTCCTTCACGCTACGCTTACTTCTGAAGAATTCGATCTAACTTCGGGTCGTATAGTGACAATAATCAGTGATGCTATAGTGTCTGAGTATAGACGTGATACTGTATAGTCAGATAATCAGATACCAGTAATGTGTAGCCATTTCCCTTCTCTTTTCTTGTGTATTGGAATACCGAGAAGGAAAAGGGAATTAATTACTCTCTCGTTCTGTTTTCGATCTATCTACCGTGAGAGAGTCTTCATCGACATAGTAAGAAGAAGAGGGGGAGGAGGGAGGAGAGGGGAGGGAGGAGGAGGGAGGGACTGGGGGAGGAGGGAGGCAGTAAATGCCCCTCCTCCCTTCTTCTATCGAAGAAAACAACTCAGTCGTGAGCGAGTGTTCCTCTCTCTTTCTCCTAGACGAATTTCTCCCCCTTTGTCATGATTATTCACTTCATCATCATTACCTTTCGATCTTTCAGGAATTTCTCGCGCTTGATACATCACTCCCTTAATCGTCATCATGAAATTCCTGGTGAGTACTGTATTAAAGAAAGTAGGAAAAGACTAATCAGCTTATTCTCAGGTCCTCGCTCTTCTCTGTGGAACTGCCCTTGCTGGTGAGCCCCCTCTCCCCCCCCCTCTCCCTCTTCCCCTCGCTGATCTTTGATCTCTCCAGGTCTCCGTCATCGTCGTGATACCGTAGGAGAGAAGTTGGACAGTGCCATTGATTCAGCAGGAAGTACTCTGAAGAGTGCTGGAGATTCCATTTCTTCTGCTGCAGGAAGTGCTGCTGATACAGTGAAAGAAGGAGCTTCGGCAGCAGCAGATAAAGTGAAGGAAGGGGCTTCGGCTGTGGGTGAAGGAGCAAAGAAAGTAGGAGAGAAAGCAGGAGAATTGGCTGATGATGCAGCTGATGCTGCTAGTAAAGGATTCGATAAGGCAAAGAGTGGAGTTGGAAGTGCTGTCGATAGTGCAAAGAGTGGATTGAGTAGTGCTGGATCGGCCATTGGAGATGCTATGAGTTCTGCTGGTAAGATGAAAGAAGAGAGATAGGGGATAACTCCTTCGATTACAGGCAAATCGATCTCTTCTGCTGCTGGAGATGCAGCTGATGCAGTGAGTGGAGCTGCTTCCTCTGCTGCAAATACTGTCGTCGATGGAGCCAATTCTGCTGCTAATGCTGCTAAGACTGCCGGTCAGTAGACATCAATTCCATTGGGAGGAAGGGAGTTCCTTTCCCTCTCCTCAGTTATTCGGTAGTATTCGTCTAACATAGTGAGATTCCAGTCGTCTCTTTCTCTCTTTCCTTCCCTTCATCCATCCATGTATCTCAAAACAAGCCCTCCTCTTCTTCCATAGCATAAGAGAGAAAGACGATGTGAGACTATCGCTGTTTTTCACACAAATCGTCCCGTATTTGCTCTTAGTGGCGAAAGAAAAGAACACGGAGTGGAAAGTTCTCGAAAACACATATGATAAGACACGATAATAAGAAACGACCTTTTCAGGGAAGGGACCGAACTCGACCTCTTCTATCACGATGACTACTGTACTCTTCGCTGTATTGACTCTTCTCATTACGTACCTCTAATCTGTCAATGATTATTAGTGGAATACAGTAATAATCCCATAAATACCTCATACCTGTATAATGATCTCACTAGCCATACGATATTGATCTCTGTACACAATTACTCACTAATACAGCGGATAATACTCCTATCGCATTTACCCATCGTTAAATACATAATACTCGTATTTATCCCCTTCTCTACTAACACACCCATTCAGTATTATTACTATTTGTGTCTCTTTTCCTATATTCTCTCTTTCTCACGCTCAAGATATTGTGATAAATATCGTAGCGATGAAATGGAAAATAGAATCGACAAAGATAGAAAAAGAAGACAGAACAGACATGATACGAGAAAGAAATAGGAGAAGAAGATGGAAAGATGGAATGTTCATGGACCGAATTGAAGAATTTCAGAGGAAAGACCATGACATGAAAACAGACGAAGAGTCCATTTGAACTTACTAGACGCATCGTGAAAAACAATTATTTGATTTATTCCCACATGAGATGCACGATAAACAATCTGATTGACGTAAATTTTGGAGAAGTAAGAGTGAAAAGTAATAGGCGAATAGAGAAATAAGAATGAAATCATCGTCTCCATTCTATTATTTTCCCCGTAGGTTACTCATCTCAAATGTTTTCACTTTGGATGATTCTGAGATGCATTCCATTGAGAAAGAATAGTAGAAAAAAAGAAGGAAATCTGAGGTAGAATCACTTGAAACAGCAGCTACAATGAGATTCACTCTGATTGTAAGTTTTATTGCGAGTGTCTCTCGGTTATGAAAGAATAATTTACTTGCGCACCTTTATGGATATATTATATTCCTTAGATCATAATCATCATTGAAGGTTCTTGCCGCGATGTGCTCTCTCGTCGTTATGGGCATGCCACTTTATGACACTACGGCTCAAGAAATTTCTGGTTAGTATCAAGCTGCAATAATTTATACATTTTCATCGTACTCAGAGAATTTTTTTGTCCTTTTAGAGAAAGATACTCACTCAAACCAAGATGTTATTGCCAAAACCGACGTACAGACAAATGTTCCCGTCGAGACTACCACTCACTTTATATTTAGAACACTCTCAACGGCTGAAGAACTTACTGGTTAGTATTTATTTCAAAGCATTCTACACTGACGGAAAGCATAGTCGAACTGCAAACTTAAAATATGAAGTGTTTATGAAACTTATCAAAATTCTTAGTCTGATGTGGTTGAACGATTGAAATCGGAATTTGTTCTAAAAACATTTTTTTTTTCTGATATCGATTTGCAGTATATATTTAAAGCTTGTATATATATTTTCTTTAAGATAGAGATGTTCAATCAAATGACGCTATTAAAGTTGATATGAAGACGGATACTCCCTGCGAGACTACCACCAAGTCTTACTTTAGAACACTCTCAACGGCTGAAGAACTTTCTGGTTAGTATTTATTTTCAATGATTGTTTTACATTTTTCTATCAGTCAAATATATTTATAAATGTATACATATATTTACAACTATATAATGTACTTCATTTTAGATAGAGATACTCCCTCAATCGAATCTGTTATCGCTACAACTACTGCCGAAGCTACCACTGAGGCAGCCGTAGAGGTCACCGAGGCTCCCACTACCACCGAAGCCCCAGAAACCACCGAGGCTCCCACTACCATCGAGGCCCCAGAAACCACCGAGGCTCCCACTACCA